>JAUTBZ010205415.1:0-21135 GCA_032361785.1 Lepetodrilus galriftensis | reverse complement strand
TCAAAGACTGCCTTGGTTTATCTAGCTCAGTGGTGTTTGGAGAATGGTTACGAGATGATAGATTGTCAAGTACCGTCGGAGCATCTTAAATCTATGGGGGCTGTAGAGATGGGAAGAGATGAGTTTTTGGATAGGTTGGAACGGTTGTTGGTAGTATAGTAAAACTATTTCAACTTATATTTAATAATTTTCATTATAATGTATATAATTATGTTCGTTTAAAGGTTTAGATATAGTAATAAGTAAATCCATCTTTTATGAATACGACATATCTTTGAAAAAGAGCTTCATAGAGATGAAGAAAAGATATAGGTTTTGATGTTAGAAGTTAGAAGTTAGAATTATAGTTTGAATTAGTAATTAAAGTAAAAGTATTTATGTGTCATTAAAACAAATATTTTAGATATTTAATAAAGATAACTTTTTTTGATGAACAATATAAAGGTTATAAGTATTTTCTATAAAGGATATTGAATGAATAATTCAAAAAATGTTTTAAAATATATATTTGGTTATGGTTCCTTTGAAGTATTAAAAGAGTTACTGGATGAAAGAGGAGAGGGCTATAGAGTATTTTTTGTAGATAGTTATTTTAACAATAAATCTCTACACGAACGATTAGTTTTAAAAGAAGAAGATAAAGTATTTTTTGTAGAAACTAAAGATGAACCCAAAACAGAATTTATAAATAGATATAGGGATATTTTAGTTAAAAATAATAGCAATAATCCTAATGTTATTATTGCTATAGGGGGAGGTATTGTCCTTGATACTGGTAAAGCTGTCGCTAACTTACTTACAAATGATGGAAATGCTGAGGATTATCAAGGGTGGGATTTAGTTAAAAATAAAGCTATATATAAAATAGGTATCCCAACTATCAGTGGAACTGGTGCAGAAGCTAGTAGAACCTGTGTTATGACAAATTCTAAAAGCGGGTTAAAACTTGGAATGAATAGTGACTTTACACTATATGATCAACTTATACTTGATCCAAATTTAACAAAAACAGTTCCACTGGAACAGTTTTTTTATACAGGAATGGATACTTATATTCATTGTATTGAATCATTGAATGGAAAGTATAAGAATGCTATAGCAGATGCATTTTCAAACCAAGCGATTTCTCTTTGTCGAGAAGTATTTTTAGGTGATGATATGATGAGTGATAAAAATAGAGAGAAACTTATGGTAGCATCTTATCTTGGTGGTTGTGCAATTGCTAATAGTTATGTTGGTCTAATACACCCTTTTTCTGCAGGTCTTAGTGTTGTTTTGGATATCCATCACTGTGTTGGTAACTGCATGACTATGAATGCTATGGAAGAATTTTATCCTAAAGAGTATGAGGAGTTTTTTAAAATGGCTAAAAAACAAAAAATTGATATTCCAAAAGGTATAGCTAACAATTTAGATGATGAAATTTATTTAAAACTATATAATTCAACTATTATCCATGAAAAACCACTTTCTAATGCTTTGGGAGATAATTTTAAAGAGATATTGTCATTTGAAAAAGTAAAAGAAATTTTTAGGAAAATGTAATAGATGAATTTTAAAATACCGTTTAGTGGAAGATCCCATCTTTATACCAAAGAGGAGAAAAATATTGTACTTGATGTTATGACTAGTGCAGTACCTTTAACACAAGGAAAGTATCAACAAGCTTTTGAAAAAAAGTTTATTGATTATATCGGTTGTGCTAGTGCATTTGCTGTAAACAATGCAACAGCAGGACTTGAATTGTCTGCTCAGTTATGTCAATTTGAAAAAGGAGATGAGTTTATATGTCCTTCTCATACCTTTACAGCATCAGCGTATCCTTTTATCAAAAAAGGAGCTATACCAATATGGGCAGATATTAATATTAAAACAAGAGTTGTAGACTTAGCTAATGTAAAAAAATGTGTTAGCAAAAATACCAAAGCTGTGGTAGTTGTTCATTTGTATGGATTTATAATTCCTGATATTCAAGAGATTGCAGATTACTGTAAAGAGAATAGTATATTATTAATTGAAGATGTAGCACAAGCATTAGGTACAGAGATAGATGGAAAAAAAGCTGGAACTTTTGGTGATTTTGGTATATTTTCATTTCATTCTCATAAAAATATTACAACATTAGGTGAGGGTGGGATGATAGTTGTAAAGGATAAAAAATACGTAGATATTATTCCTTTACTTAGGCATAATGGTCATTGTGCTTGGGCTATAGATAGAGAAGATTATTGGATACCTGCTATGGGTAATGTTGATTTACCTATCTTGGATGATAAATATCTTATGCCAAATAATTATTGTCTTGGAGAAATTGAGTGTGCTTTAGGTATTAAATTATTGGATAGAATTGATGAACTTAATAGTCAAAAGAGAGAGAGAGCAATTAGTTTTATTGATGAGTTAGTTGAATTTGATATGCTTATTTTTCATAGAGAAGAGTCCATTGCACATAATTACCATCTTTTAGTTGCTAAAGTAAAAGATGGTAAAAGAGATATTTTTATGAGAAAAATGAGTCAAGATAGAGGTATACAGTGTGTTGTTCAGTATTATCCTTTAAATAGATATGATTTTTATAAAAAGCTTGGGTTTGATAAATCTGATTGTCCAAATACAGATAATTTTTTTGATAATATGGTTTCTTTTCCTTTTCATCATATGTTATCTGATAAAGATTTTATATATATGTTAAACTCTACAAAAGAAGTTTTAAAAGAAATTTTATGAGTAATAATCTGTTGATAGTTATACCTGCTATTAAGAAAAATGCCATTATCCCAGATCAACTTGTAAAAAAATTAAATGGTATTACTCTTATTCAAAGAGCTATTGATACAGCTAAAGAGATAACTAACAACATTATTATCATAACTGATAGTGAAGAGATAAGTTTGATAGCTGAAAGAAATGAAGTAGAGTATCATAAAGATGCAACTCTTAGATTGACTTCAGATAATATTTTACAGATAACGATAGATATTTTAAAAGATAAAAAGTATGAGTATATACTACTCTACCGTGCAAACACACCATTAGTTAATAGTCAAATATTACAAAAAGCTTATCAAGAATTTTTAAAAGATAGTGAGTTTATTTTAACTTCTGTTAAAGTTTTGAGTAGACAACTTTTAAGATGTCCAAAGGATAGATTAATAAGAGATGATGATAGTTATTTTCAAGAGTTAAAAGCTTTTTTTATATTTAAAAAATCTATACCTATTCCTAATTTTAGACCTTTTGTGATTGATGAAGAGTATTCAATTGAAATTAAAAACTATCAAGATTGGTGGATATGTGAAAAGATTTTACAGAGAAAAAGAGTAATTTTCAATGTAATAGGCTCATTTGAAATAGGCATGGGACATATATATAGATCTTTGGCTTTAGCTCATGAGATTACCGATCATGAGATTGTATTTGTTTGTGATGAAAAGTATCGACTTGTTGTTGATAAAATAGCTTCAATGGACTATAAAGTTTTATCAACTCGTAATGTGTTAAAAACAATTTTAAATTTAAATCCTAACTTAGTAATTAATGATATATTAAATAGTGATAAAAGATATATTAAGAGATTGAAAGATAATGATATTAAAGTTGTTAATTTTGAGGATTTAGGAGAGGGGAGTTGTTATTCTGATTTAGTTTACAATGAATTATATGATAAACCGCAACTTAAAGGAAATCAGTATAGGTGGGGATATAAATATATGGCATTAAGAGATGAGTTTTATGGTGCTAAACCTCATGATTTTACAGATAATATTGAAGCTATTTTGATAACTTTTGGAGGAACTGATCAAAATAATTTAACTCTATTGTCTTTGAAATCTATATTTCCAATTTGTAAATTGAAAGAGATTAAAATATATATTGTATGTGGTAGTGGATATACTTTTAAAAGAGAATTAGAAAAGTATATAGATGAGTTAGTGTATAGTAACATAGAGTTAACTTATGCAAGTGGAGCTATATCTAAAATAATGGAACAAACACAGTTAGCTATCTCTTCAAATGGTAGAACTGTGTATGAATTAGCAGATATGAATATTCCCTCAATTATTATATCTCACCATCAAAGAGAAAATACACATAGTTTTGCTTCATTAGAAAATGGATTTATAAACTTGGGTGTAGTAGATAGTGATATCTCTACTAATATTAAAAAAAGTTTTTTAAAGTTAGTAGAAGATAAGGATTATAGAGAATTACTTTATATGAATATGAAAAAGTATAATTTTAGAGAAAATAAGCAAAAAATTGTAACTGAGATAATGGAGCTTTTATGAAAACTGTTGCTGTTGTTCAAGCTAGAATGGGTTCAACTAGATTGGCTAACAAAATGTTACTCTATTTACATGGAAAGCCAATTATCCATTGGGTATTAGAAAGAGTTAAAAAATCAAATTTGATAGATGATATAGTTGTTGCTATACCAGATACTAAAGAAAATGATATCTTAGAAAAGAGTATAAAAAGGTTGGATATTAATGTTTTTAGAGGTTCTGAAGAGAATGTACTAAATCGTTTTTATAATGCAGTTAAAGATAGTGATGTTTCAACAGTAGTAAGAGTTTGTGCAGATAATCCACTAATAGATGCACAAGAGATTGATAATCTTATACAGTTTTATAAGAATAATCCTTGTGACTATGCTTACAATCATATTCCAAAAGATAACTTATATCCAGATGGTTTAGGTGCAGAAATAATCTCTTTTTCTCTATTAAAAGAGTTAAATGATATTATTACAAAAAAAGAGCACAAAGAACATTGTTTATCTTATATTGTAGAAAATAGTCATAAGTTTGTTATCAAAACTTTTAACCCAATAGATGAAAACTTGCATTATCCTGAGCTTAGATTTGATATTGATAGTTTTGAAGATTATTACAGATTATCAATGAAAAATTTTGATGTAAATATATCATCACAAGATTTAATAAAATTATTTATGGAGAAGTAATATGGAGTTAAAAGAACTATTTAAAGTAATAAACACTTACGAAAAAAAACTATATATGCCTTATATAATAGCTGAAATTGGTGTAAATCATGAAGGTAGTATGGTTTTGGCTAAAAGACTTATTTCTGAAGCAAAAGAGGGTGGTGCGGATGCTGTAAAGTTTCAATCATATAAAGCACAAACTTTAGCAAGTAAAAATTCTCCCTCTTATTGGGATACAACAAAAGAGCCAACAAAGAGTCAGTATGAGCTTTTTAAAAAACATGATAGTTTTTGGTTAGAGGAGATGCAAGAGCTTAAAAACTATTGTGATGAGATAGGTATAGAGTTTATGAGTACACCATTTGATATGGAGAGTGCAGATTTTTTAAATGATATGATGGATGTATTTAAAATATCGTCATCAGATATTACTAATAAACCTTTTATTGAGTATTTGTGTAGATTTGATAAACCGATAATCCTTTCAACTGGTGCAAGCTCTTTATATGAGATTTGTGAAGCTGTAAGTTGGATAGAGAAGTATGGAAATCCTTTAGCTCTTTTACACTGTGTTTTAAATTATCCAACTCCAGATAAAAATGCAAACTTAGGAATGATTCTAGATTTAAAAATGAGATTTCCTGATAAAATCATAGGTTATAGTGACCATACAACACCAAAAGATATGAAGGTATGTGAAATTGCCACTATGTTAGGTAGCGTTATTATAGAGAAACACTTTACTCATGATAAAACATTGCAAGGGAATGATCATTATCATGCTATGAATAAAAATGATTTAAAAATCTTAATAAAAAATTTAGAAAAAAACTTTGAAATTTTAGGTAATTTTAAAGTAAAAGCTTTGGATGATGAAGATATTGCAAGATCAAATGCAAGAAGAAGTTTAGTTGCATTTAAAGATATAGAAAAAGGTAAAATTATACAAGAGAGTGATTTGACATTTAAAAGACCAGCATATGGAATAAGTCCAAAGTTTATCAATGAGGTTGTAGGTAAAAAAGCTCTTGTTGATATAAAAGATGATGATGTTTTAGAGTGGAATATGTTTGGATGATAGATTATATAAAAGAGTTAGATTACTATTTAAAAAAACTTTTTCCAATTACTAGAAGTATTACAGGAGATGGAAATAGAGATAGTTTAAAAATATTACAAGAGATAATTCCCTTAAATATTCTAGAATATCCTACTGGAGAAAAAGTATATGATTGGACTATTCCCAAAGAGTGGAATATAAAATCTGCTTGGATAAAAGATCGTAATGGCAATAAAATAATAGATTTTATAGATAGTAATTTACATATTGTGAGTTATTCTACTCCAATTTCTAAAAAAATGAGTTTTAAAGAGTTAAAAGAGCACTTACACTATTTAGATAAGTTACCAGATGCAATCCTTTATCGTACAAGTTACTATAATGAGAATTGGGGATTTTGTGTTAGCTATAATCAATACCTAAAACTTTTTAGTGAAAATGAAGAGTATGAGGTTTTTATTGATAGTGAGTTAAAAGAAGGAAGTTTATCTATTGGTGAATTATTGATAGAGGGTAAAAGTAAAAAAGAGTATCTTTTATCTTGTTATATCTGTCATCCATCTATGGCAAATGATAGTTTAAGTGGTGTTATAATTACTGCATTTATTGCAAAAGAACTTTTAAAAAAGAGGGGTCAACTAGAATATAGCTATAGAGTAGTTTTTGTGCCTGAGACAATAGGCGCTATAGCTTATTTATCCAATAATGAAAAAAAAATGAAAGCTATAAATAATGGTTTAGTTATCACAACTTGTGGTGGTTTAGGAGAATTTGGATATAAGCAATCGTGGGATAAGAAAAACTTTATAAATGATATGATAGAAGATGTTTTTAAACAAAACAATATAGAGTTTAAAACTTATCCTTTTGACATACATGGGAGTGATGAAAGACAGTACTCTTCTCAAGGATTTAAAATCAATTGTGCAACAATTTCAAAAGATAGATATTATGAGTATGATTATTATCATACAAGCTTAGATAATCTTGATTTTGTAAAGGCTGAAAATTTAAATAAAGTTTTAGAGTTATACTTACAGCTTATTAATAAAATGGATAAAAATATTGTTTATAAAAATCTTTACCCTAATGGTGAGGTAATGTTAAGTAAGCATGATTTATATCCAAAGACTGGTGGAGCAATTCTTCCAAATAGTGAGATATCAATCTTAGATATTATTCTTTGGTTTTTATTTTATAGTGATGGTAGGATGAGTCTATATGAAATAAGTAAGAAGTTAAAGGTTGATATAGAGTTAGTTTATAATGAAGCTAAAAAATTAGAAGCTAGAAAGATAGTAGAGATTTCATATGAATAAAATTGAAGAAAAATTAGCAAAATTACATAATAGAAAATTTTGTATATTGGTTGGTAATGGTACAACAGCTATATATCTATCCTTATTATCTCAAAATTTTAAAAATAAAAAGATAGCAATACCAAATAATGTATGTATGAATGTAGTCTTACCCATTTACTTTTCAAATAATGTTCCAATATTTGTTGATATTGAGAAAGAATCACTTTGTATGGATATTTCACTTTTAAAGAGAGAGAAGGTTGATGCAACTATTGGAGTATACTCTTATGGAAATATTTTTGATATAAATGAATTAGAATCTTATTGTCAAAAAAATAGTATATTTTTAATTGAAGATTTAGCTGTATCTCAGGGGTTAAGTTATAAAAATAGACCACTTGGATGTTTTGGAGATGTTTCTATATTGAGCTTTGGCTCAGGTAAGGTTATAGATATAGGACATGGAGGTGCATTATTGACTGATGATAGTACTATTTATGAAACTATTTTAGATAATATTATAAAACTTAAAGAATTTGAACTTGAAGATGAAAATATAATAGATTTTATTAGTAAAAGGCATACCTTTTTATATAACAAAGATTATGCGAAGAGTATAAATAAATATCATAGAGAGTTTAAAGAGTTAGCTTTAAATAATAGAAATTATTTTTTATATAAATTTGATACAAAATATTTAGATTTACTTGATAGTCGTTTGAGTAAAATTAATTATTTAGTAAAGATTCGTAAAGCTAATGCAGATTATCTGTACAGTAAATTTAAAGATTTGCCTTTAGCATATTTAGAAGTTATAAAAGCCCCACATAGTTCAGCTTTTTGGAGATTTAATATTTTTGTACATCGATATAGAGATGAACTGTTTAGCTATCTTTTGAAGAAAAAATACAAAGTAAGTAGTTGGTATCACTCTGTAGATTTACTATTTGAAGAGAGAGATTTATTAGAAACTCCGATAAGTGATTGGGTTACTAAAACAATTATAAATATATGGGTAAATGAAGATATTGATAAAAATTATCTTGATTGTATTTCTAAAGATATTATTGATTTTTTAAAGGAGAAAGAGTGCCAAAAGAGTATAAACTAATACAAACTTTAGCCGATGAAAAGTGGGATAAGTTTATAGATGAGTCACCAAATGGAACTATTTTTTCAAAATCTTATTATTTAAAATCTTCAAAAGCTAAGTATAAACTTTTTTACTGTTATAAAAAAGATGAGTTAAGAGCATCTTTAGTTGTAATAGAGTCAGAAGATGGGGAAAACCTTGTTTTAGATGATTTAGTTATATATAATGGACTTTTGTATAACAAACCAGCAAATAAACAAAATCACTCTCAACAACTCTCAGAACAGTCTAAAATTCAAGCTTATATAGCAGAAGCGTTAACTAATATGTATAGAAATATAGAATTAAGTTTACATCCAACAATTATTGATATAAGAGCTTTTTTATGGGTAAATTATGGTACAGATAAAACTAAATACAGAGAAAATAGTAGATATACAACTTATTTAAATATTACTGATTTCAACGAGAATAAAAAACTTGAAGATCTTTCTATTTACAATAGAGCTTCAACATCAAGAAGACAGCAGATAAGATACGCGATAAAGAAAGGCTATAGAACTAAGATAAGTAATGATAGTGAACTTTTTATTGAATTTTACAAAAAAATGATGGATAGACAAAATCTTGAAGTTTCAAAGCAAAAATTAAAAAATATGAAAAATTTAATACAACACTTGATTTCAAGAAATGTGGCAAAGCTTTATCTTTGTTTTGATGAAAAAGATATATTAGGTAGTATGGCATTTTTTGCATGGGATAAGAAACGAGCATATTATATTTTTGGAGCAAATGATCCTGCTCTGCGAAGTGGACATAGTGGTACATTTGTGTTATGGGATGCTTTTTATAATTTGAGTAATATGGGGATAGATGAAATAGATTTAGAAGGTATTAACTCTCCTCATAGAGGGTGGTTTAAACTTAGTTTTGGTGGGGATTTAATCCCTTATTATGAGTTAAGTTATAAAAATCAAAATAAAGAGGATTTATGATAGATATAAATGAAAAACTTCCAATTTCTGTAAATATTTGCACATATAATGAGGAGCAGGATATTGCTGATTGTTTAGATAAAGTATTTAAAAATAATCCTGCTGAAGTTATAGTAATAGATGGACATTCTAGTGACAAAACTGTAAAGATTGCAAGAGAAAAAGGTGCAAAAGTAGTTATAGCAAGTAAAAAAGGGTTGTCTTCCCAAAGAGAAGAAGGGTTAAATAATTCTACCCAACCATATATAGCTATAATAGATGCTGATGATCATCTTGAATTAGATTTTTTATCTACTCTTTATAGTGAAATTAATGAGTATGGTTATGATGCTCTTTTAGGTAGAGAAGTAGCTTATAAGCCAAAGACATACTGGGAAAAAGCTATGGGTTCTACTAACTATGGTATCACTTATACTGATAAACCAATAGATACAAATATGGTAGGAAGACCTTCTTTATATAAAACGGAAGCTATAAAATATTGTGGGTTTGATAGCTTTTTTGATGGTGTAGGGGATGAAGACACTGATTTGTCTATACGAATGGAGATGGCAGGATTTAGACAAGGTATAGGTACAGGACTTACTAAAAGACAGCAAACTTCTGATTTTTTAGGGATTGTAAAAAAGTTTATAAAGTATGGAAAAGGTGATGCTAGAATCATATATAAGTATCCACATAAAGTAGGCAAAATTATGTTTCATTTGGCTATTAGATATCCTTTTATACGAGGATTTGATGCTATTAAAAGAGGAGAGGGAGTATATCTTCCATTTTATTTTATGTATGGGTGGATTAGATTTTTTACGATGTTACCAGAATATATAAAATTGAAGATTACTCAGCCAAAATATGGTGCTTATTCCGATAAATTCTAATAGGCTGTATAAATAAAGAAATATTATTTTGAATATAATTGTATCTTTTTATATTGTATAATTTATAAGAGCCTAGTTTTATTTAGAAAAAATATTTAAGAAAGGTTTTATGATAATGAATAATATAGTTTTAAATTTATATAAATATAAAAACTATCCCTATGTACGAATTAATTGGGCTGATACTTTAATTAAAGAATTTAATGCTAAGGCATGCTCTCCAATAAATCAAAAAAATTACATAGAGATACTTAGTAAAATTGATAATAATTCAATAGTTTTTGAATCAAATCATTTTTCATTTTTATATCCTAATGCTCTTATTAAAAAAAGGGATAAAAGTAAATTTATACATTTTTTTACAGATGATGATCAATACTTTTTTTGTTTTTCAAGATATTTTTCACTTTATTATCACTTATCGTTATATACTTATGCTGACATATATGAGAGAAAAATTTATGAAAGTCATGGATTAAATTCCAAATTTGTACCTTATGGAACAAACCAAAACTATTTTTTTCCATGTAAAATAGAAAAAACAATAGATGTATTATTTATAGGTGGAAGTCATATTCCTCAAAGAGTAGAAATTATAAAATTTCTTAAAAGTCATGGTATAAATATTAAAGTATATGGTTATGGCTGGGACAAAATTATAGCATTATCTGATATTAATTGTGGTTTTGCAAAAGATGAAGATATTGCAAAGATTTACTCCAGTGCTAAAATTGTTATTAATTTTTTAGGTACATTAAAAAATGAATGTGTTTTAAAAGGTAAGGTTTTTGAAACTGCAATGTGTAAAACATTTCAAATCGTTGATAAATGTAAAGAGGTAGAGTATTGGTTAAAAGATGAGGAGGATATTATATTTTATAAAAATAAAATTGATTTACTCAAAAAAATAGAATATTATTTAAAACATAGAAGTGAAAGGGAAAATATCGCAGAGAATGCATATCATATTGTGAAACAATATACTTGGATTAATATATTTAAGGAAAGTTTTAAATTAGTTAATACATATAATAATATACCGTATTATTCTATTTTAGAGCGGTATAAGGATATAAAAATTTATATTTTAGATTTAGACAGTATTTCAAATAATTATTCTCATTCATTAATGACAAATATAGTTATCATTAAAAATGAAGATATGTATAGTTTTATAAAAAATATCCAAAATACAAATGAAAAATTTTATATATCTTTTTTACAAAAAAATACCAATGAATTAAAAGAAAAATTATTTTTTCAAGTTTATTCATTGGAAAATGATAAAAAAGACAATATTTTTATTAATATATCAAACTATGAATTTCAAATTAGAAACTATTTTATTCATAAAATAGATTTTCATATTTTAAAAAATAAGTCTAAATTTATTATTCCTGTATCTTTAATGATAAGTTATAAATTAATAAAGAAAATTGATTTAAATTCAATGAATAATTTATTTGATATTTTTAGTTCGGTAGTTAAAAAAATAGAAAAAAAAGAAGAGAAATTTAGATATATTTCTTTGGGTAAAGAATTAATAAAAGTTAAAGATATAATACTTTTTTTCAAATATGTACCAATAAAAATTATATTGTATAAAATAATCAAAAAGATTATAAATAAATGAATATTAATAGCCAAAATATAAAGAGGTGGTTAAATACTTTAGAAACTTCAAAAGGTAGATATAAAATATCAAAGAGTGCTTTTCATACTGATTCTATTAATGCTACATCTTTAGTGCTTGATTTAAAATATATGTTAAATTTAGAAAATGATACTTTAGAGGATAGTTTAAAATATTTAAATTCTTATCAAGAAGAGGAGAATGGTTTTTTTCATGAGCCTTTTGTATATGAACTTGATACTTCAATAGATAGAATAGTTGAGATGAGTGGTACATATTTAGGATATCAAGTTAGTGCCATATTGTTGGCATTAGATAAGCAGCCAAAATACTATTTTAAGTTTTATGAACAGTTTTTAAAAGATAATGATATAAAAAATTATATGTCTAATTTTATGCCATGGGATAGAGCTCCTATGGGTGCAGGAAACATGTGTGATCATGGTATGACTATGATGAGAATGAATATAGCTAAGGGATATGAAGAGTATCAAAATATTATAGATAGTATGTATCAATGGTTTGAAAGTAATCAAGATATAAATACGGGATTTTGGGGAAATATTAATTCTCAAGGAAACAATGGATTGGTTCAAGCAGGTTATCATCTGTTGCGTGGTAGTTTCTTTTATGATAAGAAAGAGATAAGTTATCTTGAAAAAATTATTGATACAACTATTAAAAGTATTTATGAATGTCCAATATTTAAAGATGGTGTTGGTGAAGGATGTCATGATATGGATCATTTTGTTATACTTGAAAGAGGAGTTGAACTTACAAATGGATATAGAGAAAATGAGATAAAATCAATTGCAAGTCAAAGATTAGAACAGTTAGAAATTATGAAAAAAGATGATGGAGGATTTAGTTTTGAAGCTAATAATAGCATTATAAATCATAATAGATATGATGTAACAGCAGGAAAGAAGGAAAGTGATTTGGTTGGAACCGTATTTTATCTTGAAACAATTTTAAGAATAAATAATATTTTAGGGATAAATTCAAATTGGAAAAGTTCAGCAACACATGGAGTGAAAATATGAGTAGCTTAGAAAATAGAGATTGTCCAGTTTGTAATAGTATGTCTTTTGAACTACTATATAAGCAGGAGTTTAGTAATTTATTAGGAATTAGTTTGAACACTTATGCACAAAATATAGTGATTTGTAAAAAATGTGGAATGATTTATACTAATCCTTTTCTTACAGATGAGATGCTAAATTATTATTATACCAATATGTCAAATTATGAGTATGATGATAATGAAAATGAATATCCTGAAGCTGATAAGAGAAGAAGTTTAAATCAGTTTAAGTATATTAAAGATTATTACACTAGTTTATCAAATAAATCTATTTTGGATATTGGGTGTGCGTTAGGTTATACTATCTCTCTTTTTAAAGATAATGGATGTGATGTTATAGGATTAGAGCCATCTATAAAAAATAAAAAGATTGCAAAAGAGAAATATGGTGTAGATATTGAGAGTAGATTTTTAGATAAAGATGGACTTGAAGGAAGGGAATTTGATGTAGTGATATTAAGTCATGTTTCAGAACATTTAAAATATCCCTTAGAGATATTTAGAAATATTAGAGATGTTTTAAGTGACTCTGGTATTTTATATATAGAGACACCTGATATTGATTTATTTGATGAACAAGATTTGTATCAATTTTCCTTTGAACATATTAACTATTTTAATATTGATAGTACAAAAAATTTATTGTATCAAGCAGGGTTTGAGTTAGTTGATTTTAAGATATTTTTTAATGATAAAAATACTGCACCATTTTATCCAACTTTGGGAACTATATGGAAAAAGAGTAATAAAAAGTTTAAATTAGAAAACTACTATGAAAAAAATAAGAAAACTATTCAAGAATATATAGACTTAGTAAACAGTTTTAGGTCAGGGATAGTTAATAAAATAGATAATATTATCTATACTCATAAAAATATAGCAATTTGGGCTGCTGGAACATTGACTTCTCAACTGATGTCTCAAACAAATCTATTAAAAGGAGATTTGGTAGCTATTTTTGATAATGATTCTAAAAAAGAGGGATTACAGATGCAAGGGATAAAAATATATAAACCTGTTATGAATTTAGAGTATTTTAAAGAAAAAAATATAGAAGTTATAATTATTGGTAGTTGGTCTAGTCAGAGTGAGATAAGTAGAAGTTTAGAATTTTTAAAGTCTAATATTGAGGTAATAGAGTTATTTTAAATTTTTTTAAATCTTTTGGCATCTATTTCATTTCTAATGCGGTCTCAAAAGTTATTATGTTTATCCTGTTTCTGTATATATCAAAATTGGTATCTCCTAGTGAGTATGGGATTGTTGGTATTGTTCAAAATATAATTTCAATATCTATATCTATTGTATCATTGGGATTGGCAGGGTTAATTGTTATCTATTTTAGTTCATTTAATATCAGTGAAAAAGAGATATATTTAAAAAGGATATTAAAAAGTTTTCACTATAGTTTTTTTATTTTTTTAATTATTGCAATATCTCTATATGGTACTAGTTTTTTATATGAGCTATCATTGAGTAATATTGAAAGATTTTTTATTTTTTTAATTATTATTTTATCTGTATATCTTAGTTTTTTTAATTTATTGACAGTAGATATTTTAAGAATAGAGAATAAAATACCCCTTTTATCTAAGTTAATAGTATTGTTTTCAATGATCTCATCACTTGTTGTTTTAATTTTTGTAAATACAAAAGTCGGATTTTTTGCACTTTTTTTTGCTGCTTTAGTTGCAAATCTTGGTTATTTTATAACTTATATAAAACTTTATAGTAGAACATTTGTTTTCAGGCATGAAAAAATAGTAGATAGTGCTACATTGAAAATTTCCATTCCTTTGATGCTTAGTTCCCTTATAATAGCTCTTATTTATGGTATAGATAAATGGATACTTGGTTATTTTTTAACATTTGATAAAGTGGGTATATATGAGGTATCTTTAAAAATAGGGATAATGTATGATATTTTATTAGTTCAAGTTTTTAGTGCTATTTATATACCACTATTCTTTAAATATATCAATAAAAATTTCAAGAAAATGTTAAGATATAATTTTTTATTAATATATTTAAATCTACTATTTGGTTTTATAATTTTTTATTTACTATCAAATGAATCTTTCTCTATATTTCAATTTTTAATAGGAGAGTCATTCTATGATTCTCTCTTTTATATTAAATATGTTGTTATTTATTTTATATTATTTCACTCTCTTTCCCTTTTAAATTTAATATTTATGTTTTATAAAAAGACAATTTATATAACATATGGAATGATATATTTAATTTTTATGAATTTAGTATTTGATTATATTTTAATTCCAAAATATGGTATTCTTGGCTCTTTTTATGCTAGTTATATAGCTATTTTAAGTTTAATTATATTTTGGAGTAGTTATTTTTTTTATAAAAAGGGAAAAATATGAAAAGATTATATATCATATATTCATATTTTAATTTTTTCCATGCTCTATTATTAGCTTATAAAAATAGAGCATTTGAAGATGCAATTTTTATTTTAGTTAAGCGAGATGGTGATAACTCAAATTTTCAAGGGCTTATTGAAAAATTGGATTTTAAGTTTATAGAGATCGTAGTATTGCCTTTAGGCGAAAATAAATCTTTAGATAGAGTTTTGTTGTCAAAATCTTTATATACATATATAAAAAAGAATCAATCTTTTATATCTCGTGATAAAATTTATCTTTCTCAAGAAGATAATTTTTATGTAAGATTTGTAGTCTCTTTGTTGTTATCCCATCAACAAGAAGTTTTAGCCGATGGTGCTAGTATTATATGGGATGAACCAGCTGAATTAAAAGGTGTTAAGAATTATTTTTATATGTTGTGCAATAAGCTTTTTAGAACACCTACTATTTTTGAATTGGCAAATAGTATTGATAGAGATGTATTTATAAAAGAGTGGAGTTTTTATAAAAAATATTATTGTAATTTACCAATTGATAAAGATAAACTTTGGATAATTGGCACTTCCATAGCTTTTGTAAAGCCTTATGATTTATCATATTACTCTCCTTTATCAAGAAAATTTTTTGAGAGAGGTGGTTGGAAAAAAGAGCACTATATATTTTGGATAAATGATTTAGTTAAGAGTGCTAAAAAACTAAAAACTAAAAATTGTTATTTCCCTCATCCTATTGAAAGTAGTGACTTGTTTGATAAAAATGTAAATTTTACATATAAATCTTATCCTATTGAATTTATTCCTATTGAGAAAAACTATATTCCCAAGTATATAGTTTGTAATTCAACAAGTGCCTTTAGTTTTTTAAATATTAAAAAAAGTTGTAATTTAGATATTGAAATTTATGTATTTCATCAAACTGAAGAGATAGATAATGTCTATAAAAAGTATGGAGCTAATATTTTATACCCTGATAATTTAAATATTGAGGAGTTATTGTGAAAGAGTTACTCAAGATAATATTACGATTTTTTTATAAAAGGAAAGTAACAAGTAGATGTGCTTCATATCAAAACCCCTTACATGTAAACTATAAAACAATAGTTACTAAAAATTGCTATTTAGGTAAGAATGTCCATTTTAATGGAATTAGAATGAATGGTAGAGGTAAAATTACAATTGGTAATAATTTTCACTCTGGTGTAGAGTGTGTTATTTTCTCATCTTATAATCAATATGATGGTGGTAATGCTATACCATATGATACAAATAAAGAGCTACAAAAAGATGTACTAATTGAAGATAATGTCTGGCTTGGTGATAGAGTTGTCATTTTAGCAGGTGTTAAAATAGGTGAAGGTGCAATAATTCAAGTAGGTAGTGTAGTTGTAAATGATATCCCAAAGTGTGCGATAGCTGGAGGGCACCCTGCCAGAGTGTTTAAGTATAGAGATGTTGAGCATTATGAAAAATTAAAAAAAGAAGCAAAGTTTTGTTAACAGATGTAAAGCTAGTGACTGTCTATCTTATAACATATAATCGTGTACACTTTTTAAAAAGAGCTATAGATAGCGTACTTAGGTAAATATAGAATTGATAGATTATCTTCCGCATGAACAGTTTTTAAAGTTTATGCAAGAAAATATTGATGTTGGCTTTGTAAGTTTGTCTAATGATTATTTAGGTGCCTGTGTACCATCAAAGATTTATGAGTATATCAATTTAGCAATTCCTATGCTAGGGGCTTTGCCCGATGGTGATGGAAAGAATATTATAAATAATAATATGTATGGTATAGCTTGTAAATATGATGATATTGAGGGGTTGGTCAAAGCAATTAATCAGTTAGCTGATAGAGAGTTTTTGTATAAGTGTAAAAAAAATATATTAAAAGAGAAAGAAAGTTGGAGTATGGGAAAAAGGATTTTGGAAGTTGATAAATTATTGAGAGAGCAACTATGAATATTTTGATGATTGTTTTTCATTATCCACCATTAAATCAAATGGCAAGTTCTCGTAGTTATGCTTTTGCAAAGTATTGGTCAAAAATGGGGCATAATGTGACTGTATTAACACCTAAAAAGTATCGCTACCATGGAGAGTTAAATTATCTGCCAAATGATAAAGAAAATATTGAGCTTATGGAAGTAGATTATGCAAAGTGGTTTACAAAAAAATTTGAAAATGAAAAACAATCAAAAAATAAATCACTGAATGGAGTGAGAAAAGTTATACGGTTTGTCCGAAAACATTTCATTGGAAATGCTTTTGATACACAGAAACTATGGGAAAATGCAGTTTATAAAGAAGCTGATAAATTAGTAGAAAAAAGAGCTTATGATTTTGTCTTTAGTTCTTTTTCTCCACCTACCCCTCATGTGATAGTATCAAGATTGAAGTCCAAATACCCTAAGCTTTTTTGGGTCGCAGATTATCGTGATCTTTGGAGTGGGAATCATCTTTTAAAAACAAATAAGATTCTTGGTTTTTTTGAACAAAAAAAAGAGAGAAGATTACTCAAAAAAGCAAATCTTATTATTACTGTTTCAGAAGGTTTTAACATGTATTTAAATAATTTTCACAATAAAAAAATATATACTATCTTTAATGGTTATGATAGAGAAGAGATAGAATCTATATCTAAAGAGCAATTTTTTCCACAAGATAATAAAATCCGTTTTGTTTATACGGGTACTATTTATGTAGGAAGCAGAGACCCTAGCCCTTTTTTTAAAGCAATTAAGAGGTTAGAGACAGAAGGTTATATATCAGCACTAGATTTTGAAGTTTGTTTTTTTGGAGATAGTGCAAATGTGTTGGATTTAGCAATATGTGAGAAGGTTAGTGACTATATAAATATCGGAGGATACATTACTAAAGAGAATTCTTATAGAGCTCAACGAGATGCAGATGGGTTATTGTTTTTAGAAGAAGAGTCTAAGAATTTTAGTTTAAGTGAAAGGGGTACAATTCCTGCTAAAATATATGAATCTCTTTTGGCACAAACTGAAATATTTGCTATCGGTGTAAGCAGAAGAAGTTTTGTTGGAGAATTGATAGAAAAATCTTTTGTTGGATCAGTATATGAAAATAATGTGGATAAATTATATAATAGGTTAAAGATATTTTTAACTGAAAAAAATCATATGATTGTGCCTAATCAAGTTGTAATAGAAAAATATTCTAGAGTTAAAAATGCTTCAACTTTAATAGAATTAGTAAAAGAGAGTATATGAATTGCTGTATTATCATGTCCATCTATAAAAATGACAAACTCCCAGAACTTCAAACTGCATTAGAAAGCCTATATAAACAAACCCAAAAAGCAGATATATTTTTACAATTAGATGGAAAAGTTTCAAAACTTATAGAAGATTATCTAGATAATGAGTTAGAGCAAAAAAGGATAAATTACTTAGGTAAACGAGATAAAAATAAAAAACTATCTTATAGTCTCAATGAACTTTTAAAGATAGTTTTGCCAACTTATACTTTTATAGTTCGTATGGATGCAGATGATATATCGGTTGTTACTCGTATAGAAAAACAGGTAGCTTTTTTAGAAGAGCATCTAGAGGTTCAAGCGGTAGGCGGTTGGATAGAAGAGTTTAATATTGATAGTGGAAAGAGACAGATTGTTAGATATGGAGAGTTTCACAATGAATTAAAACAAAACCTCATGAAAAGAAATCCTTTAGCTCATGTGACGATATGTTTTAGAAATACCTTTTTCGATACAATAACTTCTTACGATACAACAAAGTTAAATGAAGACTATGACCTTTGGATAAAAGCATTTAAACAAGATTTACAATTGCATTGTTTGCAGAAAGTATTGGTAGAAGTTCGTGTGAGTGATGATTTTTTTGCTAGACGAAAAAATGTTCAACGAGCTATAGAGGTGATGATGTTGAAGTTTGATGCGACTAAGAGTTTTGGTTTTGGTTTTAGTGGGTACTTCTATGCTGTGGCTCATTTTGTACTATTTTTATCTCCATCTTGGATAAAGAGGTATTTGTATAAAAGTTTTAGAAAGTAAGTGATTATTGACATAAACTAGATTTTTCTATATAATTGTAGAAAAATCTACAAGGAGTTGAGATGTCTTTACAGATTTCGGCATATGTCTCAGATGAGACCAAAAATGGTATTGAGCATTATAGTGTGACTTATGGTGTAAAAAAAGGTTATATCATAGAAAATGCAATCGATTTTTATCTTCAAGCACTTCATGAGATACCAGAGGAGTTTATAGTCCCTGCTAAGATAACTTTGAGTGATAAATCTTTTGATGAGGTTATTCAGCGTGTGAACAATCCACAAGAACCAACACAAGAGCTTAAGGAACTGATGAGTGGAGATTGAGATACGAGTTCTTAAAAAAGAGGATGATAGAGACTCTTTTTCTTGTGGTAATATATCTTTAGACTACTTTTTTCAAAAGTTTGCAGGACAAAATCAGTTTAGACACTATATAGGTACGACCTATGTTGCTACGGATGATAAAAATATTTTGGGTTTTATAACGGTAAGTGCGGGTAGTCTAAAAAGAGGAGATTTGCCTCAAGAAGAAAAAAAGAATCTTCCTTCTTATCCTTTGCCAATCTTAAGAATCTCCCGTTTGGGAGTGGATGAAAAGTATAAAGGTCTAGGCGTGGGTAATCAGTTGTTAAAAGCTATGTTTAAACTCTCTTTACAACAAAAAGAGATGTTTGGATGTGTAGGAATAGTCGTAGATGCAAAAGATGAAGCCGTAGAGTTTTATAAGAAACTTGGGTTTATGGAGATTGATATTGATAAAGGGCTGAGTAGGCATTATCCGAAACAGAGTTCTATGTTTTTATCTATAAAGAGTGTTAAAGATGCAAGTAGTTGATATACCAATGATTGACAATATATGTGTTAAATACTACAATATCTAAAAGACAACAAAGGCTAAAGTATGACAAAAAAAGTTGGCATTAGAGAGTTTGTACGAAATTCAAAAATTCTTGATGAATATGATTATATAGATATAGAAGATAAAAAATCTCATGAGTATAAGGGTGTGTTTATCTCTGCTCAGTATGCAGATGATGTGAAGAAATTTTTAGAAAAGAAATTGGCTAAAGAGAAGCAAGAGAAATTAGATAGACTCATGAATTTTGCAGGAACTGTAAAAATAGAAGAGCGATTTAATGGCAAAGATGCAAAAGAAATACGTGAAATGATAGCTAAGGAAAAGTATAGTGAATAGAGTGTTTCTTGACACAAATATTGTACTTGATATGTTGACAGAAGAGAGAGAACATCATTTACAATCAAAAGAACTTTTTTCTTATTTACTTCTAAATGATTACGATGTAGTAATCAGTGAAGATATGCTAAGTACCATTTACTATATAGCTAAAAACAAAAGTGCTACGTTGGAATTTTTCCAAACGATACAAGATGAGTGGATGATTGTACCTTATGGTAAAGAGGTTATAAGTCAAGCACTTATCTTTGCTTTAGATAACAAGAATGATTTGGAAGATACTTTGCAATGCTTCTCAGCAAAAGCATACAAGTGTGAATATGTAATAACCAGTGATAAAAAGTTTGTAGACTGTGGTATAAAAATAGTAAATTATAAAAGGTTTTTAAAATGAGACTAGACAAATACCTAGTAGATGAAGGTTACTACGAGAGTCGTAACCGTGCGAATGATGCTATAAAGGCAGGGCTTGTGACTATGGATGGCAAGAAGCCTAAAGCTTCTGCTAAAGTAGATGAAAACAC
>JAUTBZ010205304.1:0-21135 GCA_032361785.1 Lepetodrilus galriftensis | reverse complement strand
CTCTCTCTCTCTCTCTCTCTCTCTCTCTCTCTCTCTCTCTCTCTCTCTCTCTCTCTCTCTCTCTCTCTCCCTTCCTCTCCCTCTCCCTCTCCCCCTCTCTCTCCTCTCTCTATCTTGCATTCACAGATATATAAATAAAAAATAACAATCACAAATAATCTATATGACATCTTCAGGTACTATCAGTAGAAAGGATAACTCTCAAATGTAGATTAATATAATTACAACTCTTTCCTGAAATAAAAGAAAACATGGGATAGCGGTAGCAAATATCATATCAATGTTAACCATCAGTTAAACAAACATTCCATATATTCTAATATGGCATCTTCAGGTAATATGAGAAGAAATTAAAAATCTTAAATGTAAATCAGTCACAGCCATTGCCTTATAGGGCATGTACGGCTGCCTCCAGGTGGCTGATGGTTAATGTGGCAGGTTTAAAGTATACGAGAGTGCAGTTTTTTGCAGCAAATGAGAGAATGATCGATGTGAGAACAAGCTTGGGTTGAAACAAACTGTGTTAATGTGCCGTTAGATACACATGTTTCTGGTGTTGTTGGTACAACTCGGGCGACTGACATCTTTAGTGGCTCGGCCATCTTGAAATAAAACCTAGAAGTATTCCGAGCTGAGCAGTCATACAGATAGCGATCTGTGACATGGATATTGAATTGTTGTCTACGATACGGACTCCGATTTGTTGACGTGTTTTTATGTTCCTCCACCATGGTTTATGATTTGTTGTGGTGGAAAGCCAATATGGCTACAAACAACTGTCGATGATGCATCCCATCTCGACTTTTCTAAAAAAGGTTTTGACATTTTGCGTTAGGTATTTGTGGAAATCGTCGTATCTGAAAAGATTTAGTTTTAAGCTGTTAAAATTGTAAAAAGGAGACATTTCTAAATTTAAGACTTAAATGATTGATTGCTATGTAAATAGAAAACTTTTAAAACTTGAAACTAGAATCGTCGCCTAGTATGGGCGAGATGTTCCCACTGCGACATGAAACTTTCATTCATTCATTCATGAAACTAGAAAACTTTTTAATACTTGTGGATTTACTATATTTAACTTGATGTGTTTCTCATGAATGACAATCAGGTTTTGATTCCGTCTTCATGGAATAATGTTATGTATATTTAAATCGGCTTTGTGGAACATCTCTGGTTGTCTCTAACAGATGAAGGTTAAGATGGCTCCAGTCTAGACAATCACTGAGATAGTTCATGACTAGAAAATTCTCGAGAGAGAGAGAGAATGAATGTTAACCCGACATGTACTATTTGAGAAAAGCTTTTAGTAGTCAACATTTAAGATATTTAGACATTTGTTTCTGTAGATGATAAATACAAGATCAAGGATCTAGGATTTCATTGTTTCTCAAACTTGAAAACGAGATTGATATCAGTCCACAAATGTTCCAATAAATTGCTGTTATCATTCTTATAGTTACAAGGCAACTGGTTGCCATAAATTCCTTTCTTTAAAACCATCATTTCCTTTTAATATATATCGTGACCAAGTCTTGTGTTTCACTAAAGAGTCGTACAGTAGTCCAGGCATAAGTCAGGGTTTATGCCATGTATTTACTATAGCAGGAAGTGATGAAAAGCTCGATTTAGATCCTGATTACCGGTATTACTATTTCATGAAACTCGGCTATATTTTACAGTGAGTAAGTGAATGTGGAGTTTAATGTCACTGCGGGAATATTTCACCCATTTGCGAAGACATATTCTGCAGAATGGCACCACTAAGGTCGTAACTCCTTATAAGTGTTTAGTGAGTTACGACTCGAGTGGTATGGTTGTTCTGTTGAACTGGACCCAGGATATTATGTCTCGAAGCTCTCATCTCGAAACAGTGAAAGATTCCCTCAGCGACGTTAAACTCCATAATCACCCATTCACTTGGAACTTCTTGTATCAACTACAAGACCATGGCGATCTCTTATACACGGCGATCGTCCACTTACGACAGCGCGATAGCCTCATAATGGATACGAAAGCTTTAAGAAGCGATACCCAGATCTGTTATTGTTATGAGATAAAACAAGGCAAGACTCGCTGACATATTTCATCATGCCTCCGAGATATCGTGTATATTATTTTCTTCGGATAAAGGAGGGGAAAAAAAGGACGTAGGGCTTTAAGACAGGTACAGCAGCACATGGTGTGTATATAGCAGTTGAGTATTGCCCGGCAGCTGTCGAGATATCGAACATTAGCATTGTGTCTCAGCAGTAGATAGAGCAGCAGGGATGTATGTTATGATTGGCAGGTTGAAAGATGGAAGGGCTGACATGTACGCCACTTGTAGATTTCGGAATGTATGTGGGATGCTTGTTGTACTCTGGCGAATTTACTCAATTCATGTTTGTCAAAGGAATAAATAAAGATTTTAATTTGTATTATTAGATAAATATTAATCAATTATACTTAAATTGAATTTGATATAATTAATATACTGGAATTTCAAATATCTAAATTTGAAATTAATTTAATTAACTGCATGAGTCAAGTGTTTTCTAAAGTTAATTTAGCTAGATCTAAATATATGAATCAGTGTTGAAGGACTGTTATTTAATTTTCCGTCACCAAATAATTTTACTGTTGCTTTACACAACTGCCATGTCTTCTATATTTTTCTGAATACGCATCATGTCGTATGTAAATATTAGCAAACATGAACATCCATGTTGTATCAATGGCAACATTTTGTATTGTTTCAGGCTTCTACTTCAGACCGGCATGGAGATCAACCGAGCCACACTGAACGGCACGTGTCTCCACGAAGCTGCTCTGTACGGAAAGACCGAGGTCGTCAAGCTGCTACTGGATGTAAGTTCATGTCATGATTTTGTTCCGTTTGGAAACATTGGGGCAATAGACCCTCACCAAAGGCAAAGAAAACACATCTTATTTATTAAGTTGTCTCCCCATAAAGAGATATGCACCCAGTCTTTTGTTGTACTGTTTAGTAACTATATTTGTTTTAAAGATTTCACTGTAAAAGTTATTCACCCTTTCATTGTTGCACTATTTAGAAGCAAGTTTCATATTTCAGAGTTATCTCCCCTGCAAGAGTTATTTGCCCTTTTATTGCAACATCCATCCCATATATCCATTTCCTGATCATATTGAGCTCTGTATGTTAAGACAACATTCTGCAGACCTATTGTTGTTTTCAGATTACATGCAACTTTGATTAGAGCTGATACTGTTCCGTTTTTCGTTCAAATTACTCAATGCTGTTTCGCAAACAGCTTTCGAGCCTACGCATTTCCGGCTGGCGCTATTTCGAGTTCCCCCGGGTATGGGATGAAAGCAACATTAAGCCTGTTTACATAGAGATTTCGACAACATGGAAATATCCTGTTTTCAGACCGAGTAATAGTCAAAATATCGCCAATCTCCCCACGAATGTAGACTGCATTATGAACAGGTCGTAGCCCGAACAGGTGCTTGACATTACGGGGAGTAAGTTCGGCTCTCGGCTGGCAAAACAATGGACGCGAAGTCTGTCTGAATGTGGTTTCTATACCTGTGGGGACCGGCTACTTTCAGACTTCAGTTATCCCCCCCTAAGACACGTGGTTCTCGTTGCCTCCAGCGCGGCCAGGTTACGCAGTGTGATGTGGATGTTGCCATGTGTGATGTGGATGTTGCCATGTGTTGGCCAATCATTAGTATTGTTCCGCTATTACTGACAACATTTGTATTTTAATGTTTTCTTAACCCTGACAAAAGGCAACCAGAGTAGGTGGCTCTATGGAGCAGTGGTTGTGATTAATACAGAAAGGGTAAGGAGGATAAGATGGGCGGCCTTTATAAAGACTAGACTAATGACATTGTCAAGAGGTTATTTTCATTATTATGGCAACATTAGGTAGAACTCAATTTCGGGTTCGGACCAGAAGCTGGGTTTGGCTACTAGACTACAACTTAAGATTTTAGATATTGATGATTTCATAGATTAGATATTGGTCTGGCCCCAAGATTATGAAAGTTTTATTTTGAGTACGATTTCATACTTAGGCTAACATTTTATGTGTGGATTTGTAAACAAAAGTTGAGTATGAAATTGTACTCAAAAAGGTTTTGTAATCTCTGGATCTGGTTAATGATATGCATGTCAGGAATTAAGTGTGGGAATAATTTAAAGGTTCTGTAAGTCCTTTTATATTGAATGAGAGCGTGGTTTGAATTTAAATTGGGATTATGGTCAGTAATGCATATTAACATTAGGTATTTTTTAGTAATTAATTATTCCCTTCACCCATTCATTCAATGGCAAACCAAAAATGATTAATTCTGTTTTATTATGAATCATGATCATGATCATGATCATGATTGGCCATTCTTGACCTTTTCTGGGCTGGAAGCAACTTCTGATGCCCTGTTCAGTAGCCATTTGAGTTTAAATGGTATTTTAGATGATGTACATTTATATTAACAACGATGAGACTAGGTTTGGTATTCATAACTATTGTGTACAGAAATGTACACCCTCTTTTATATTTGAACATCTGAAGTAAAATCTCAAGATCCATCTTTGAAAAAGGAACAAAGAAAAACAAGTCCTAAACCTAAAATGAGTCGAAGATTTTATCTCCAAAGGAACCCACCCATTTCAACAACTGCTAGCAATCACAAACAACATGGACCAAAATATCATGGATTGCAATGAAACCAAACAATATCTCGATATCAGATCGGCAAAAGTTATCCCGATCAACATCTATGGCTGACTGTTTTCGCCAACATGTCTGAGCTCTGCGTGTGTGTGTTCTTGCGGTGTGTGTGTGTGTGTGCGTGTGCGTGTGTGTGTGTGTGCGTGTGCATGTGCATGCATGCGTGTGTGTGCGTGTGCATGCGTGTGTGTGTATGTGTTGTGTACTTGCGTGCGTGCATCTATGTGTCGGATATCCTTGCTCCTTTGGCACAAGCAGCCTCTCTGTACCTCCTACCACCTGCGTACTACAGAAGTCGCAAACAAACAACCGACAGCCCACCTATCTCTCTCTTCCTCTTCCCTCTCCTCTCTCTCCCCTCCTTTTTTGACCATTTGGCGGAGCAAAGGATGGATGGAATCTGGCGTAGGCCCATGTCCGATTGAGACATCAGATGTATCGGGGCGCCGGCAACACCAATATTGACACAGGTCTGAATGCGAGTGCTAAAGACTTGAAGAATGGCCGGCAGCAATGGAAGGGAAGGCTCCTGTGATAATGACTTAACCATGAGGAAGGCATTGGGGGATTCCATGTTTCATGTTGTAACTGATGCGGAACGTTGGTATGGCTAATAGAGGTGATAGGCATGTTGAAGTCAGGTGGAATGTCGGCTTGTCAGTCACGTGATTGTCAAGTAGAAGCTCGTTATTAATGTTGGTTTATTGACAAAAATTGGGATTTTTTTTAAAGATTAAGTTTTTCAAATTTGATAGAATTCCATATTTGTTTTGACAGAATTTTAGTTCATTCAATTTTTATTTATTTATTAATATAATATATTAACAAATGTGTATTGTATGCGTTCATTTTCAAACATTGTTAAATAGTTCATGATTAGTACCTTTTATAAGAATTAGTGTTTCAATTTTCGTTTATTTTTTGTTTGTTGTGTAAAAAAAAAAAAATCGAATTATTTTACCGATGTATAAATCTGTCTTTTTATGTACCGGAGCTAAATTTGGTTCATAGTAGTTTCTGTGTGTGGTTTTTACCTGTCTGCATTATCTTGTCTTCACTGTACTATTCAGAATTTCTTCTGACGTTTTGGTGTAACATTTCCAGAACTATTTTCTTTACATTCTTTCTTCAACTAAATATTCATACTCGGAGGTAAACAGGTACTTTCTTCTATATATCATGCTCGGAGATAGTAAATCCTTCCTCGAATGCATTATTATTCCAATCTTTCACGCAATTTGCTTTCAGCCAACCCCCCAAAAATAAATATGGAACATCTATTCGTAGTTTTCCTTGTCAAAATGTTCACAGCCGTTTTCGAGATGTTTATATCGAAATGTAAGCTGGAGCCGTTTGGAAATGTCAGTTACAGAAAGTTAAATAAACAAGTGGAGTTATCTGCTTGTTCATTTCCTGGTGCAGCGTCGCTTCCACATATTTATGATCGACATGCATCCCTGTAGGTAGATATCAACACGTAGATAAAGACGTATGTTTTACGTGTAAGCCGTTGTAAGGCTTTAGCTTCATAGTTCTTTCTTTTTCCAGTATAAATATACATTAAGCCGAAACAGAAGTTTGATTATATCTACATAATGTGATTTTTATATTTTTATATTATTCTCTTATCTGCTCCATATTCACTCTCACTCTTATCTGCCTTAACAATATACAGCTCAACCTGAGAAACATTGAAAAATTTGTTTATAACTAGTATGAGAAAATTTCTTTAATAATGTATGTATGATTTACTGGAGATGTTTTATGTTTAATTTTATTCTTCTATGAATGTACGTAGATTTGTGGGTAGTCATTGAAACTTGTCGTACATTATTTTGAATGTGATCTATATTTAACTGTATTTCCAACATGAGGTCATAACAGTGTGAAATATTGTAATGTGTTTTAGTCCAGACAACTTGTTACATTTACAAAATACTAAATTCTAATTGACTAATAACTGAATCCCACTTTCAACATTGGCAGCCGTTATTGGAATTCTGATTTTTATATATAGTCTTCATAAATGCCACCATTACATTGTACCATTGCCTGGTTACCTGATACCATTGCCTGATTGCCTATTATTACTGCCAGGTTGCCTGATACCCATTGCCTGGTACACAAGTACATTCATTTCAGTTCAATACAAATATCTATTATTACAGGAAAATCGTAAAATTTCAAGTTGAAAATATGGTCTTCTGTAATTTGGACAATATTTGCTTTGAATTTGACATGAATTATTCCCATGGTAGGTTATGCAATATAGAGTAATCTGTTATTGTGAATAAATGACGTCACAATTACAAATTCAATGTGAACATGACAAATCTTTGTCTAGTTTTATGGAGAAGTCAATTTTGAAATGTGTATCTTGATTCATTAATACAATGTTTAATTTCACTTGCTACAACTTTTTCCTTGCAAATGTAAGTTTGTAATGTTTAACTCCAATTATCTTAAGCACTGGAGTTTGCATTGAAGTAATCTGTTCTACAAAGAATTTCCTTGGAGAATGTACAGAATACTAATTACTTGGTGTTTTTGGAGCGAAATCTGTGCAGGAGATGATTTACTGCAAGCAGGTTATTGCGGCAATAGCCCGGTTTTAACTGCCAGGATTTTTCTCGCACCTCTAATGACAAGACTGGGAAATACCTCGAGATCTCCTAAACCCGCTAATCCCCTATCACTCATATTGTTATGACACATGGATTTTACGAAATGTGTGTGAAATTGACTAGTTACAAGGAGAGATTTATTTCCATTTGGTGCAACATGAAGAGATAGGCCTCCAAAGTGTCCAAATATCCTCCCAAGTCTTCAGTCCATCTCAATAGCCTCCAAGTTCAGTCCAGCATCTAAATAGCCTCAGTCTTTAGTCTATTTCAATAAGTCTTCAGTCCAGTCCATCTCAATAGTCTCCATGTCCTCAGTCCATCTCAATAGCCTCCAACTCTTCAGTCCATCTCAATAGCCTCCAAATCTTCAGACCATCTCAATAGCCTGTATGTCTTCAGTCTATCTCAATAGCCTCTCCCTCGTCATCTCAATAGTCTCCAAGTCTGTCCCAGACGAAAATGACACAATAAAGCCAGTCAGCACATATGTTCAGTGGAAAGTGGAGCTGCCAACTGTACCTGGCTTGAATGCCATGTCGGACATAGCAATGTACAATAGATAAATAGACCTCGGTGGTAGCAGCTCCGTCCTGATAAGTAGGAAGGCAGGCGAGCATCTTTTCTTTCATCTGGTCGCAAATTATCGGAATGGCCCTTCTCACCTCCATATCAAACTAATAAGGGCTATCTCCCATACACACATCAACACGTGGCCATCTTCCTGACATGCCAAACCCCCAAGGTCTCTGATATAACCATGTTTTTTTTCTATCCTCCCTACATCCTTCTCTCAATCAATCATTCTTTCTCTTTCTTTCTTTCTGTCTTTCTCGATTTGTCCTCACCCTATCACGGCAGTGCTTTATATTAATACCAACACTCACCTACAAACACAAATACACCGTAAGCGGGTTTTGTTTTTTGAGATGGCAGTGGTTACTTAGCAGAGAGTTGGTGATATGCGTAGGGTGGCCGATTCCATCCATCCCCCCCAATTCTCCCCGAAATTCTCCCGCGCTCTCTCCCCCCCAACTCTTATCGGAAGGCGGATCTCTGCGTACGTCAGCCCGACTCACAAACCCTGGCTTTGAAAGACCGAGGAATTCTTGGTTGAAGCGTGTTTAGACAACACTTAATAGTACCACTGGGACGCTGGCTGCAGTGCTAGGTTTGGAAACGCTTCATTGGATCTTTACGGTTCTACAGGAAACTAGGGGATTTACCTGGAGCTGTGATTTCGTGTTTTTCTTGTGCTGTGTGCGTGTGGGATTCATTGAGAACTTATTATTGGAAACGGCTTTCAATGCGGAATAATTTTTTTGTTTCTGTGAATTTTGTGCTGGTGTAAAACGGCTCCAAATGATTCCAGTGACAAGTTAGACTAACATTAACTCGGATGTAATTATGTGTGGAAAGAAAATGAATATATACAGGTTTTTTTGCGACTTGAGAGGTGAATGTCTATTTCAAGGGTATTTGACATTTTAATGTGGGGATTTTTACAGTATGGATACATAATATTATTTAATTAGGATGTTTATTGCTGAAAGTGTTAATATGATGTTTCATTTTAATTTTGGGGTTTCATGATAAGTTTTGTTTTGTTAAAATACAAAACATGTGATTTTCACTTTGATGTGTAGGCAATATTGCAATTCAATCTGGTGCCAACAATCATGACAACCTTCAATCATGACAACCTACAATCATGACATCTTACAAAGCAAATCTAAAAGGAAATTGGAGTGAATACAACACAATCAACAACTTCAAGAAACAAGGAAAACGTTATATGTGATTTTCTTATGGATCCTATTCTTTGGAAATATTCACATATGTGTTGGATTTGAAGTGTACCTACCCCGTTGAAGTACACCAATCAATATGGCTTTTAAAGACCATCATCATTCGTTTCTCAAAAGAACTGTGTTACAAAGACCAAAATTCCTGCGTCTTCGAAAGTCAGGAACGGTAAGTCTTGCCTGTGTTATATTGAGAATTCAAGATAATATGAAATGTTTGACAAGTTTTGATTCCCAAAGATAGCAGGTAAAAGTTTCCATCAAATTTATAGGCAAACTATTAAAGAAACATTCAAGAAATAATGTTAATGAATTTGTGAATGATTCACGTCATATATTCCACCCAAAGAAGGAATTTGAGAGAATACCATATAGCTGAACTACATACCTTGTTTATCAAAGTACTGTACATTGCATGTTAAGAATTTAGATGTGATTTTTTTGCATCTGATTAATGATTTCTGAAAATGTGTATTATAAACTATTGTAATATTTAAATCACAAATTTGATTAATACTTTGTGTCATTGCACAGTAATATCTGAAAGACAACTGTTTGTCATTGCATGACATACCTGAAAGACGACCGTTTATTGTAAAGAAACTCCAGATGTTGAGAAAACTAGGTTATTGTCTAATTGAGTCGACTGTCGTGTTAAGAAAATTGTCTGTAGAGTTGATGAATATGCTATTTCCCTATGGTGTATGTGGACAACAGACAGAGATCTGTTGTGTTGACCTTATCAGTGAGCTCTGACCAGTGACATACTGACTCTCCTACACTTTATGTCAATTGATGTGTGGCACAAAACACAAGTCATGGATGTTGATGCCACATTATGTCAGTTGATGGGTGCCACAAAACACCACATGTCAGTTGATATATGGCATGAAACACCACTTTATATCAATAGATATGTAGCATGAAATACCACATTATATCACCTGCATGTATGACATGAAATGCTGCTTATATCGGTTGATTTGTGGCGCAAAACACCACATTATATCAATAGATCTGTAGCATGAAACACCACATTACATCATCTGATGCATGTCACGAAACACCACATTTTGTCAGTTGATGGGTGCCATGAAACACCACATTATAACACCTAATGTATGACATGAAATGCTGCATTATATCAGTTGATGGGTGCCATGAAACACCACATTATGACACCTAATGTATGACATTATGACACCTAATATTTGACACCAAATTCTGCATTACATAAGTTGATGTGTGGCACGAAACACCACATTACATCACCTGATGTATGCCACAAAAAGCTGCAGTATATCTGCTAATGTGTAACCTGAAACACCACGTTATGCCAGTTGCAGTGTGGCACGAAATCCCGCTGTGTTGCAGTGTTGACATCTCATGCCAAATATGTTTTCTGCAAATTTACGTCAATATTTGAATTATAAATGCTGCAGTATGTCTGGGTGTCTTCGGGGGTCCTCGTCAATATATCCAGGGGTTAGGAGCAACACAGACAGGTGTCTTAATGCGGTTACAGGTGAAAGACACCTTGTCGTACTTTTTGCTGACGTACTTTGACTAATGTAACGTTATATATCCGCGTATCTGCTCAAAGGGTGAAATGTGATGCTTAGATAAGGAATGTAAACTGCGATCACTTTTGTTAGCGTTACATATGTACATAAGGATAAGTTTCAATTTTGATAGCGTTTTATCTTCCTACTTTGAATTTTGATAACCTTCACTTTTTACTTTGAAGTGCGATAACCTATATTATTAATCTTTCTATAATAAATTTTGATAACGTTCTTACTAATTGTGAAATTGCTGCATATCGGTAAATGAGAAATGTATACATCGGTTTAGGCACTAATTCAATCAATCAAACAAGGTTTGGTTACATACATGGATTCCCTATTAGTGGTTAAGACTCCTAACACAATCATCAATGGTTGGACATTTTCGTCTAAAGAGATACCATGTAGAGTTAAAATATTACTGAAAATTATGTTAAAACAACTACTGGATCTCGCTACAATTGAAGTCAATACTTTTGATGTTTCTATTTTGATATTTATAACACACACATTGGGAAATCAGTAACCTATGTCAACAGCCACTTAGGAACTTGTGGATCCATTACAGATGTACAATTTTATTATAATCCTGTTATACTTCTGGCCACAAGGCAATACAGTATCTATTTTTCAGTCTTAGTCAATATGAACCATAATAATATTTCCTGAATGGATAGGTTTTCAAAAACACGCAAAGTAATACATACAACTGAAGATAAAAAAATGATTCAAAAAACATATTTTACAAATTTCGAAATGTTTCAGACAACATGGGGTACGAGATAAGTGTGACGAAGGAGAGAAACTGTTAACCTCCAAGCGAGAGGCGCATCACATGTCACTTTTAATAGCATTTCATTGGTCGAGATTAGATATTCCACCTCTGGTCAATAAGCAAAGAGATGGCGGGTATCTGTCTAATAGGCGCGTATACCAACATCGGTATCGGATCACGATATACACATGTATCAACACACCGTTGTCACTGACTAGATACTCCCACTCCAATGGAATAGAGATGGACCCCCATGTCTGTGCCGCACACCGATGTATGTATCACAAACCGTCGTGAATATATGTATACACCTACCACGGAATCTTGATAGATGTGGGTGTCACGGAAACCATGGGTGGCACGTTCATTCAAGCGGTGGGACTCTCAAGGTCCTCAGATCTAAGTGAAGAACTAAACCAGGACATGTTTCAATTCTGTCCATGATTAATTTGATGTGAAATGCGGATAACTGGTTGAGTTAATGGTGTAGAGGAAAGGTGCACCCAGTTATAGGCGTATAGGTGTAGTGTTTGATCACAGTGGAGAAGATTCCTGGGTTCAAATATTAATTGATAGTCAGCTTGTTCCTATATTAGGTACACGTTATTCTATTGATCAAAAACAAGGTTAACCCTCTTCCTGTTGGGTGTAACACTATAGGACATCTCTGGTTGTCGCCAATATGGAGATGGTTAATGTCGTTACCTGTTACCTGCTACTTCACTGTTGATGTATTTACTCAGAATGTCCATGCACAATTTTACCATTCTACATGCAAATTGCTTAAAGATTATACCACACTGAATACAAAATGAAATTCAAGTATACCTTTGGCTGAATAACTAAATACAGTAGAAGATTTACTCGTATTCAGAAATATACACCTTGTTTCCGAGTCGCTTCCAAGATAATGATGTCCGTGAATGCCAATACACCTTGGGCAAAGAGCCGTAAACACGAAGCCGTGAACCGGTGTTTGCACTGAAAATAGGTACCTCCGACGTCCGATGTAAAACACAAATTGGAGATATTGTATCGGCGTTATCTTACTTATCTTTGGCATCACAGTCGGCAGGGGACCTTCTTCCTACAGTTTGGTTACATTTGTACTTCTTTACATCACAGCAGGATGTGGGCCCAATCTCCGGGGCCTCCTGTTTCATGAAAGGGTCGTACTATAGTCCGTGCATAAATCAAGGTGTGCACCATGCTTTTACTATAGCAGGAAACGACAGGTCTAGATTTAGGCTTGGACTAGCGGTATGACCCTTTCATGGAATTCTTTGCATTGTAGTCTTGGCATAAGTCAGAGAGTACTGGAAATGATGGAAACCTAGATTTAGGCTCAGACTAGCAGTATGATTCTTTTATGGAATTCTTTGCATTGTAGTTTGGACATAAGTCAGAGAGTATGAGAAACGATGTAAACCTAGATTTAGGCTCGGACTAGCAGTATGACTCTTTCAGTAAAGTATGGGCATAAGTAAGGGAGTCAAGAAATGACGGAAGCCTAGATTTCGGCTCAGACTAGCAGTACGACCATTTCGGTAACTCTTTTCCTCCAAGTCTGTCAGATATGGTCTGTAATGTTCACTGCAGCAGGTTTTTTAAATAACGGAAATCCTGTGGAATTATTTTGTATATATTCATTCACCTTGGTCCTTTAATTTAGTATTGGTTTTGCTAGCTGTAATTTAATGAAATTTTATTAATCATGATTTATCACTGAAAAGTTGTTCCACATGATATTGAACAAATAATAAAATCAACAAGAATTAATTCACCAAAAGGTGTCTTAAGATTTCTTTGAATTATGGCTATGTCGCAGTAGGAATATTACACCCATTCATGACTAGATGTCTTATCTAAGACCATGGCCGTTTGCACCTTTGGTCCAGGAAGGGTGTATGTATGTGTGTGCGAGTATAGATTAAGTAAATGAAGATGGGGTGTTGAGATGACTTAATCTTGTGAGGTACACTCTGGAACTGCTCATGGTGTAGGCTTCTCTCATCAAGGTGCTTGGTTCCACGCTGCACGCCGCATACCTCCGTATGGATGACATTGGAACCAGATTAGGATCGGCATCGAAGACATCTCTCCGCCATTTGGTCAGTGGTTCCGTGTGGCTCCGTACCACCCATACCTACGTGTTCCCACACGTCTGCCAGGTACCGCTAATCTCCCGACTATGTAGATGGTCGGATATCGATACCTCTCCTGATACCTCCACAGAGGTCGTGGAGGTCATTCTTGACAGGCTTATCGCAGCGGTTCCAGACCCGGCTATTGCTGGCTATCTCCAGCTCATCCAGAACACGTTGGTGCCTCATCTGGATCTTCCTGGGTCCTCTCTCTGGGGTTGTCCCCACCCCCATCTCTGTCCTCACCCCTCTCTCTCCGCCCCCACCGTCACCTCCTCACCCCCGGGGTGGTGGGTCCGTATGATAACTGGGGATTGCGTGACGGAGTGGGCATCGGCATGGAATTGGACGTGTTCTGGGTATCGGAGGAAGTTATTCTGGGCATTGCTATCTTCCTGATGTGTGTTTGAGGGATGATAATCTGACATAATATGGCCATTGCTAAGATATATTCATGTTGGTGCATGATGTCACGTAGTATACCGATGTTGCGTAATGTCACGTGATGCTGACATATGCGACCGGTTTGCCGATTAACATTTTGTGGTACTGATAAAAATATTGCTGCTCAACGTTGTATTGACATATTACTGTAGTACTAGGAAATTGCATATTAAATAATGTCATATACTGTAGTACTGACATATTACTGAATAATGTTTGTCGCAAATGGGTGAAAAATTACCGCAGTGACGTTGAACTCCATATTCACTCACTCACTCACTGAATAATGTCATATGGTATTGACATATTGCTGCCTAATGTCATGTGAATACTGACATATTAAATAATGTCATGGGGTACTGACATGTATGCTGCATAATATATTGATAATTTGCAGAATAAAGACCAATAAGATACTTAAATTATTGCTGCATACATATAACTAATTATAAGTTTTATTTATTCATATGTGAGAAAGATGATACAAATTCACAAAATATGTTGTAAGCATTTCCTCGACTATGTTACACTTACAGCAGCCCACAGCACACCACAGCAATTGACTGAAGTGTTGATCTGCGACTCACAGGTTGTCTCCCTTTACTCCATGTTTTCGGGGCAGAATTACAAGATCATTATCACTAGAACTCATCATCTTTCCCGTCACACACCTACCTCGTAAAATCTATTCTGAAGGGGCAAAAGAAAATGCCCATATATTATTTAGGATTATTTGTGTGTATTTTTAAAATGGCAAAAGAAATATATAGCATTTTCCTTCCAAATTAATATTTCTCGGTTTTAGATGCAATTCTTATGGCATTGAGCACCAAAAAAAATCCATTTGTAATGTTGTCACAAACTATGTTTTCGTGAAATTGGATAATAATAAAAACAGTTTTGAGGCTGAAGTGGGTGCATCCAATTAGTTAGTTCTGTCACAAGATGATTTAGAAACTAAATACCCACCCCCCAAAAAACAAAAAAAATAATACATGTATAACTTTCCACTTAACAATAGTTGGAAAATATCCAGCAATAATAGGATGATTGTGTGGATAAAAAAGTTAAAGCAGTGGAAAAAAGTCATCGTTAAATTTTATCTTTTAATTACTTGAACACTGTTTCGAATAGCCTCTCCTGCGTGAAATGCATCCATAAATCATGTATGAAGTAGGCAACACCTATATTGTCTTTCCAACATTGCATGTGGGATCAGGGTCCTGTTTCACAAACCTACTTCATAGCAAATGGGTTAAAGATTCCCGCAGCGATGTTAAACACCATATTCACTCACAAACCTACCAGTCAGTAAATCACAGTTAAAATAGATTGATTTGTTGTTTTTCATTGCTGTGGAACTGTTTCATACATATATGCAAATTAGTTCAAATAGAACGGCCAACGGTATTTCTCATGTCGATTGTATATGTGACAAATATTTATTTACATGTTCACTCGATTGTATATGTGACAAATATATATTTACATGCTCACTCGAGATTTTTTTAAAATAAAAATGTACATAGATACAGTAATCCTTTTGTCGATTTGCACTTTTGACAAATATGTATTTACATGATCACTCAAAAAAAATTTTTAAATACATATTTACATAGATACAGTAATCCTTGTGTCGATTTGCATTTTTGACAAATATGTATTTACATGATCAATCAACATTTTTTTTTAAATACAAATTTACATAGATACAGTAATCCTTGTGTAGATTTGCATTTTTGACAAATATTTATTTACATGCTTACTCGAGATGTTTTTAAAAATACGAATTTACGTAAATTTAGGATTACTTCACTGCATGTATGATGCACGCAAGGAGTATGTGGTGTAAAACAATGACTAGAAATGTCACGGCCACCGTACTGATAAGAAATGAATCCATGCCCTTGCATATCCTTATTGCACTCGTAACTTTTGAAGTTGTTGTAACTTAATTGCACAACACAATAGAAGCGCTATCTTCAGAAAGGACGTCTTTAAGACGCGTTTGTTGTTTATTTCCAGTGTGGGATCGACGTCAACAAGCCCAACTCGTACGACCAGACAGCCTTGGATATTGTGAACAAGTTTACCACCACTCGGGCGGCCAAAGAACTCAAACATATACTCAAAGGTAAGTCGCAAAATTTATTTGTATTTATTACTCTGCCGACCTCATTTGCGTGTGTTATTTCTGAAGTGTGGCATCTATTAATACTTTTTATTATTATGACTGTCCAGAAATTACATGTATGCCTAGGGTTGTATAAAATATTTGTACATTTTATTATGAAGACATATTTATGAAGGAACGGTAAGTCTTTGCTACCCTCTCCCTGCGGAAGGCAACGGTTGATGCCCTAATGAGCAGTGCTTTTGCCTAATCCAGCAGGGAGAGGGTTAATCAAGACAGAAAACAGACTATTGAATCATTTCAGTTGTTGCGATATGTTAGAAATAGTTTCTTTCGTATATGTAGGCCTAATACCATGTATGTTAAGTCCATGCGACCTAATACAGATACAAGAATTGTTGTAAGGGCGATATTGACAATCATTTGACATTTTCGGTAACTAACATCTGTCATACATCGCATTAACCGCCTGTTCGTCGTGACGCAATAATTTAAGAAAAACACGATCTTTGGGTGTCCCGACCTGCCTATATTGTTCCGTTCTATTGTTTGAAGCAGCTGCAATGACAACCACATGAGGGTGTTCTGGGGAAGGGAAATAACGTAGACTTTTAATCATGTGTACAGAATTTGTTTGTTCAAGTCTGCTTGGCTTGAACGTTGCATTGTCGTAGGTGTTTTTCATGAACTGTTTCAAAGAGTAATGGTTCGTAGCCTCTCGGAAACCGGATGTAATGAGTGCATACTGCAGGAGGATGTGGGTGGGAAGTGGTTGGGTGGGGTGGTGATGTGTGGTGTAGTGATGGGGTGCCGATGGGGTTGTTTGGGTGGGTAAACTGTAAAATATGTCATTGTTGACATACATATTCAAAGGAAAGATGTTTATTAATGTTGCATTCTTATTGTAATGTGAACAACATGAATTAACGAAAAGCAATCCTTAATTAATTTTATCAGTTTTGGAAAAACTGTGAAGTAATTTTGAATAATAAATTAATACATAAAATGTATACCGTTTGTAGGCTTGAATGAATGTTTTTATGTTTATAACAAATATTTAATATTGTAATTAATATTTGTAGAATTAAAAATATTAAGACAAAACTAGAATTGATTCAATCTGTAGAATATGTCTAACTAAATTTAACTTCATTTCATGAAAACAATATATATTATAAATTTAGTACAGTGCTCCCTCGATATAACGCTGAAGTTGGGGTCCATGACATGCCACCCGCGTTATAAGACCAGCGTTATATCAACGAATATAATTGGAGAAAAAAAATCTGTGGTGCATCGAAGGGCGTTATATCGAGGGAGCACTGTACTTAGGATACATTAATGAGGTAACCTATAACATGACACTGGCAACTACTTTCATGAACGTTTGACGAATTTACTCAGCACTATGTATCAGCTTCTTCCGACAAAACACTTTTTCTTTTTCTCGTCACATAACGTAAGTTCGTCACTGTACCGACACCTCCATCAGAGAACAAAAGCCAACATTGTGTCCCCATCTGAAACATATTTTTAGAAATAGAAAATAAAGAGGAGAAATGTTCTCCTTTTCTGTCTACCGAGAATAATTCACTTCTCCCCGGCAGCTGATTTTTCAAGATGTCGTTTTCTCCAGACAGTGGTTGTAACAGCAATCTGATGCCATTGACAGACATATGTACACTGTGTTTCAATATTTGCCTAGGCGGGTACGCAGCTAGTTCACAAGCTTGTAAGACTGCCAGAGGTTGAGGCTGGGGTCATACGAGGTGCTTTTGAGGTTTTTTTTGTGTCCGGATATTTTCTCACATCTCAGAGGTGTTTTATTGTGGCTGGGGATACCTGTGAATGAATGAAAATATTATAATTGACATGTTGGTGTGAAAAATGTATATTTTGAAAGAAATATTTGTATGAATTATGTTTTCAGACATGGGGATTTTTAAAAAATCAAGATTTTGTGATGCAAGTGGGTCTGAATTTTGAAACGTTTTCAATTTTTAAAACCCAAACAGTTTAAACTTTAATTTAGAATTGTTACTTTCTGATAATAATTAGCATTTTAAAACCAGTTCAAATATTTAGATCGTAGCCTCAAACTACTATGGGTGCTTACCCAGAGTGATGAGACGATAATGTGAATACTAACCTTTTATCACTAGGAAAGGGTACCTGATTATTTACTCCCCAGGGAGTTGAGAAGGTCAAGTGAGAGCACACTGATTCATTGACTAAGAATGCATTGCACATGGACTTAGTTATATATACTACTCAAGTAGTCTATTAATATGCACAGGTGGTTTTCATATGGAGTTGTAGGTAAAAGAAATTCAACATTTCAGGTTTTGCACGCTATCATGAACTAGCTTGTGTTACATTGTAAAGGTTGTTTTTTTTATACAGTAGTCAGTTTGTTTTTATTAACACATTTATCTTGTTTTAGTTTTTAAATTTTAGAAATATTCATTACTAATTATGTCACTACAGTCTAGTATTTTTCCATGAGTAAGGCTGAAACAAAAAAAAACATCTTTTGAAAAATGTAATACCGAGTTGAGTCAATTATGTTGTTATTTGTAGTGCAATAGACAGAGATTTAACATTGGGCAGAGTTGAGTCAATATGTCATTATTTATAGTGCAATAGACAGATTTAACATTGGACAGAGTTGAGTCAATATGTCATTGTTTATAGTGCAATAGACGTATTTATCATTGGGCACAGTTCAGTCAATATGTCAATGTTTATAGTGCAATAGACAGAGATTTAACATTGGTTGAGTCAATATGTCATTGTTTATCTATAGTGCAATAGACACAGATTTAACATTGTTTGAGTCAATGTGTCATTGTTTATCTATAGTGCAATAGACAGAGATTTAACTGTTCATAATGCAATAGACAGAGGTTTAACTGTTTATAGTGCAATAGACAAGAGATTTATCATTGGGCATCACGAGCGGCCTTCACCAAGATGAGGGTTAAGCTTCACACTCATCGGCTAGTAATGTATACACACCATACACACTATATACACTGTATACACTATTATACACTGTCTTCACACACTCGTCTCGGAGGCTGATAGTCAGTGCAATAAATGCAAATGAGTGAGTCAGATTCTAATAAATAGCCTTTTTAATTTGGGGTGGGTCATGCTAGTGTTCTGTCGACCTACTCATCCTTACAGGTTATTATGGAATTTCTATGTCGTTTGTGACACCAAATGTTTAATAGATTGGAGATATGTTCACACCCGGAGAAAACAATGGAGTTGTTTATTCACACTTGATATTTTTCGAGTTAAAAGGTCATTTCAGGTGAACATTTTCTTTAGGAAATTGTAGAAAAATATGATAATATTGGACATTATTGTCATCATTATTTTTTTCTACATTTTCTAAATATGATGTTAAACGTTATGCATTAAACTCGGTGATTAAGAACTTGGCTATCTTACTAGATTATATCCTGATATTGGACATTATAGGACAATACAATGCTGTATCTTTATACATTTTTCTAAATATGATCTTAAAGTGTATACATAATAGCCAATGATTAAGAACTTAACTAGATCTTACTAGATTATATCCAGATATGATACCTAGATACAATCATATATTTTTTTAGATACATATGTATTTCAAGGTTATATAGACGTATAGATGTATCTATATATAAATGCATTGAAGGATCACATTGAACTTGCTAAAGGTCTTCACTTGTGTTATGCAACATCACGTTTGTCTAGGGCACCTTCAATTGTCACCGGCAGGGAAAAGGCTAATGGAATGATTACGGTGACTAGCACTAGTCAGACCTGAAACTTTACTTGTTTACGGTTCTTTTGTCAGTAAAAACATGCATAATAGACAGGAAATTCTTGATCATGCAAAACCTGCCTAAACAGGAATTATTTTTTGTTCAACAAGGGGCAATGTCATTGTATGACTGAGCTGTAGCTTGGGTACCACAGGATATGTATGTGTTTAACCACTTAGCTTTAGTATTAAATTTATATCCTAGCAGGGAAATGTGTTACAGCTTTTGGATACAAATGTTAAAATAAATTCTCATTTAATCATATGGCGAAAGATTTGCAGGTAAAATTACAATTATGGATGAACTAAGAAAATGGAGCTCTGCCAATCTTCCACATTGAAAGGGTTAACTTATCTCACAGAGAGATGAATGAAACATATTTTAAGGTAATTTGACACCAGTTTGAATCATGTGTGTCTAAAGAATCATAAAATACCAACACAAACTTCTCAAATTCGTTTTGCTATCTTGCAAAACGGGATATATAAATGTAAATCCTCTGATAATAGTAAGATTTATTCCAGGTTTTTTCTCCCCCCGAAGTGCAGTTAGGAATTTCCTAAGGAAGTTTTGGTGATTATTGAATGAATAAATTTAAATTTATTTAAGTCAAGGTCTTAACATTTTAAATAGTTAACAGCTTACTTGCTGGTTGGAATTTCCTAAGGGAGCTTTAGTGTTCTATTGAATGAACAGGGCTATTTCAGCCTGGGTATTAAGATTTAAAGGCACCATGTCACACATTTTAGAAATGTATTATCTGCAGATATCTTTCAATTCCATGTGAGAAAAACACCTACACAAAAAACTACTATTTTTTCCCACAATATTACATAATCTCAAGAAATATTGGATGTAAGATTTTGTAGACTAGATGTTGATGCAACTAACCCCTTGTTGTGAGACCTTGCACGTGTCTGGTGGGGGTGGGGTGGGGGTTGTGGTGGTGATTGACAGGATGTGATGTCAGGAAGTGGGTCACAGGGTCACCGCTTCCAATCACCCCTTCTCTATAAAACAACAGACCTGGGCGCCTATTCTCGAAGCGTTCTTACGATCGTAAGACAATCTTAGCGATTCTTATAGTATGGCTACGAACTGTTCTTAGGCTAAGAAGTTCGTA
>JAUTBZ010205193.1:0-21136 GCA_032361785.1 Lepetodrilus galriftensis | reverse complement strand
AGAGAGAGAGAGAGAGAGAGAGAGAGATAGAGAGAGAGAGAGAGAGAGAGAGAGATGGAGAGAGATGGAGAGAGAGCGAGAGAGAAAGAGAGAGACAGACACAGACAGAGAGAGAGAGGGAGACAGACACAGGCAGAGAGACACAGGCAGAGAGACACAGGCAAAGAGACACCAAGAGAGAGAGGGAGAGAAAGAAAGAAAGAAAGAAAGAAAGAAAGAAAGAAAGAAAGAAAGAAAGAAAGAAAGAAAGAAAGACAGATAGACAGACAGTGATTGTACATCACACTTCACAGTACAATGTTCCAACATCAAACACTATTCCTTCCTTGTCTACCATTAGGCTTATCTTCTACTGTGGAATTTCAAAATATATCTGTTACAACTTGTTGCCCAATCCTGTGGTTGTAAATTGCAAGATGTATCTGGTTCTGCTAAAATTAGGTTGCAATTCAGCATTTTCAACTTGCAATCTCTAAATTGCTGGCATGATAATATGAATAAGAAATAACATTATTCACTACCAGTAAATGATAAATACATGTTAATACATATTGCATGATTATTGCACAGAATTGAAACTAACATGGTAGTACACTTAACCACATATAAAACAGGTTGAACAATGTAAACAAATATTTTTTAAAGAATAATAATATAAAAATACACTATATTAACATATAATCATTCTGAAACATAGTAAAATAACATGTTCTTTGATGAAGCGAATGTCTTAGAACTCTTCTCGTCAGGTGCACTGACATCTTCAAAGGAAACCGATAGCCAAAGAATAAAAGGCCAAATGCCTTCAAAATTGGCAAAAGCCATCAAAATTCCGAATCTTACATGGGACTAAATTCCATAATTTGGAGCCTTCCGCTAAGTGTCTATTTTGGTATAGATAGGCTATACCTACCTATTTCCCTAATCACAAACTAAACAATCATGCAGCTGAACAACGTCTATGTTAACACGTGCCACATGTGTGGTGCCTCATACTATTGCCAAAATCTTCCTATCCCGGTCTGTGTTCCGTTACTGTGTTTTCTTCCTCATCAAGTTTCATTAACTTCCGCAATGAGCCCCACATTTTTCGGGTGTTGCAGTATGTCAGACGTTTTGTTTTGAAAGTTTAACACCACTGTCTATCCACTTACTCTCTTTCTTGAAGGTAACATTTAGAACCATCCAGTAATTGAATTCAGCACAACTTCTATCATGTCCCTGTTACATGTATTTATTATTATTTTAGTATTTTCTTTATTTTTACTTTTATTTTTATTTGTATACGTAAAATATTATTTATTTATTTGACAAAGGACCATTCCGATCCTGGGATTCAAACCTGAGTTGCTGGATTGTGAGTTCAACACTTTACCAACTGAGCCAAAAGGGTAACCCCCTCTGGCCGAGACCAGTATGAGCATCTTATATCACACCCGGCTACAATTTCGATATTTGTATGCATAGCTACTCTTATAGGTAATTAGCAGTAAGAAATACAATATTTTTAACTTGACCATAGTATATATCTATGATACCACGGACATAGCAATCTCAACAAACCCTACATTCTGCTAAATTAGCTTAATATTCAATCAAACATACTTTGAAGTTCAATTTGTATGATAATATATCAGATGGACATAATTAAACTTCATGAGCAGCTTATTATTCATCTTCAACTCATATCTCTGGCTGGTCATCTTTTGAGGCTCCACATGAATGAGCTAGCAATACTACAAATCAATATTTAATAAGAAAATAAATATTCTGTAGCAATGTGTTCGATTTTCATTTCGATTTTCATTTTTTTATAACACAAAATGTGTAATGTTACTATATTACGGTAAATGTTTTGCAATTCATTATTAGCAAAAATTTGAAATTAAAATTTCTTAAAATACCTACCGTACATTTATGTAATGATTTATAAATTGAATTTAAACAGACGAGGCCACCCATGTTGACCCTCAGTATCGAGATGCATATCTTGTTCAATATGGGCCATTATTTTGACATGATGGGGATATCATCACTTATTGACACATGATAAAATCAGGTCTTGGTCAACTGGTCAAAGCTCTGCTGACCAGACCAGTGTTAGGAAGGATATCAGTTAGTTGTCCATTAGTTCCCTTGGCTATCAATAAAATCTCATCTGATTTGGATCATCATTTCGTTGTTCACAAACTAGGAGTAGGCCATTGATCAAGTGGAGATTTTTGTCAAATGATCTACCGTTAACTCTAAGTTTTTCAGGATGAAACATGCACCTTTAAAGATTTCTTTCATCCTTTCAATCTTCAGTCTTTGAACATTCAAATTAGATGTTTGAATCACTTCAAATACAGAAGAAGCTGTGAAGGTTAATGTATAATGACTGCGATATTGTCAAATAAAGATATCGTCTAGTTTGCAAATTATGGTAACCATCTTTTAAATTAAATTTTCTTATTTTTAATTTTGGAAGTCTAATCTATATATCTAGACACATAGGGAGCCTTGTTGCACTTAAGTAATGTATACATTGAAAATAAAAAAAATAAAAACAGATTTAAAGTAGCTTTACTGACCTAAAATGATTTATGTTTTAACTTACCGTAATTTGAATCAAAGGCTGTAACAAAACCTCACTTGTGCATTGAAATATGATTTCAAATAAACACCATTTCACATTAAATTTAATAAATGTAGCAGCCAATATCAAAAACATTTTGAGAAAGAAAGACAAAATCCAGACACTACCTTATTTATTTACATTCAAAGTGAATGTTGATGTAAATTTATGTCATAGCCAAATTTCCAATGTCGAAAATGGGGTCACACTTCATAAGTTGGGATGAAGGGGCGACATAAAGAGACAATCTCGTCACATTAAAGGCCATCATGTCTACAATCACAAAGGTGGATATAGATCAGTTTCTGTACACAGATTTACACCATGGTGAGTTTACTCGTAAGATATATGACTACGATGGTGGGTAAACAAGGCTCAAGAAAAAACAGGATTACAGAATTCCACAGGGGTGTCCTTGCTTGATCAACATCAAGCCTCAGTTTGTATTATACACTGATGCTAATACTCTGTAGATCTATGTGTCAGACAACACTGCCTTAACATTGACTTTCATCATGCTGGTGACAACCACAGTTGCCCTACATGACAGTAAATGGTTATTACTGAACACAAATGCATTGTCCATTTACATTAAGATACATTTCTACTGCTATGAATATTTAACAAAATAAAATATAGGCCAGAAGATATTTTGTGTGGATGTTTTCTTTTAAATATTGGAACTCTGCTGTATGACTCTAGCACCATTCATCTTCCAATGTGTCTGCAAGTTCTTGAAGAGTACCTGGAGCAGGTAGACGTTTGGAAATTCTTCGTTGTAAAAATAAAATAAAACTAATTGTATGTCCAAAGAGGTTACTGGCCCTTAATTAAATTTGTTGATATTAATAAATAAAACAGATAATTTCTTAAATTATATCTGAAATTAGCCAATAATATTTGGTAATCCAATTCAGAACTTGTTGGTAATGAATACTAATTAAGCATTGCATTGTATTTACTGTAACTATGAAAATAGTCCTTGTATTAATTATTATATAATACATAATCATGTGGTCATGTATTCACCTGTTGGCCCACACCATGCAGAATTAATCGCTAGCACTGCTTCTATAGGTTATCTCCAGATGTATAGTGGAAATAATGTTGAAGGAGTATCAATATTTGGTCAAGAATACCCATTACTATCAAAAGGCGATCAAAGGCGAAAATTGGTCTGTCACAATACGCCAGGCGAATTTTATATTATACAATCATCATATTTGCATGGCACAACTGTCCTTTCATAGACCGCATTTAGCTTGATAATGATTTATAAACACAGTCTCGCCGACGAGTGTATACACAATGCAATGCACCATCGCTGTATGTATATAAATATATCTGAATGGAATTCTTCCCTTGGGAATCAGAGGATATCACGTGGTTCCACAGCAAAACCTGTTGAAGCATTTCATCGTATTTTCACCTTGTTGTCATTTCATTCCACAACCTTCCTCCCCCTTTTCTCTACCCACCCCCACCCCCTACACCTTCATCACCCCACAGCTTCTTCACAGGGCTTCATTGTACCCCCAGGGGTTTCTATGTATCTACCCACCCTTTAAGCCTATGCATGTTTATTTTTGCGACAACCCACCACCACCACTGTTATGCAGTGTATAGCTCCAGTGCCCCTTTCACAGGGAGAAGCCTTTCTTGCTTGATTCAGACTCCTCTAACACTAACACAAGTGATGGTAATAGAATTATTAAGGGGTCATCTTGCCTCAGTTAACAGTCTGTTGAGTGCACAACAGCCAGTGCAAAGGAGGGCACCTGTTATGTCAGTAATTTCAGGTCTGCAGTTTGTGATAGGTGGTGATTCTCATGACTGCAGACATAGGGGGATATACTGATGGCAAGATATAAGTATACGGCTGTATAAATCATACATAATATTGTATTTATAATCTGTTCATTTGTATACAATATATAGGATGATAGACAGACATGGTGAGAGAGAAAGTAGATATAGGAGGATATACTGATGGTAAGATATAAGTGTGCAGTATACATCATACATAATACTATATAATTTGTTCATTAATTGTGAAAGTAGTAACAAGGATAGAGCTGTAGATATAGATTGCATGTACAAAAATAGACATGATTTGTCATTATGATATCTTTATCAAAGTCATTGGAGACTTTTTTCTTTCTCAATTTTCCAAAATGATTTTATATCATATTTTTACAACAGGCATTTCTTTTTCTGAAATGTTTCAAACAGTTTGGAAAATTGAGAGAAACATTGTAAAAAAACCACAATTCAATCAGAAAATTAAATTAAAACCACTTTTTCTTTGTCTTTGCCTATGACCGGGTCATTGTGGTTCTGTGGCTGTTTGCACGTGGACACAGTAATCGCCAACACATACAGACAAGGTATTGTAATTTGTATTGTAAGCAGCAGTATCTTTGAGCAAACATGGATAGCAGTGGTAGATCCAGGAATGCTAGGAAGTATGGGGCATTTACTGATACTTTAACTTGATATCTTGGTGGTAGGACATAGTGTAGGAGGTGCACGTGGTCTTACCGTATTGACAGCGTGGTCCCTGGAATCCTTGAGGACAGGAGCAGGACTGACTGTAGCCGCCATTGCACTGCCCACCGTTGAAGCACACAGCATTGTTGCAGCTCCCTGGAAAGAGAAAGCATCAAGATGTCACCTTAAAATATCCAAGCATCACCATGCATTAATTAATATATTTGGGGGCTCGTCCAGGATCATCCAGATATTCTAAAAGTAATAATATACATAGAAAGTCTGATACACACAGATGGTATTCTTGTATATTTTAAAGGTAAGCAAATCAATTAAATACAAAATAAAATAAAATGCATATCTATATCTATATGACAATTTGTCTATAAGAATGGGTATTCTTTTCAGAAAACAAAGAAAAAAGTGACTGGAGTCAGGTTCACTATACAAATAAGAATCAGACCAGATGTCGCTCAACATTTATAAAAAAAAAAAACTCACTAAATGGTTGGCAGAACTAATGCAACAACTATCTGTTACGGTAAGGCTCCCCAGGGACTTGAGAAGGAAAATGAAAGCACACGAATCCATTGACTGGCGTAATGATGTAGCATGAGAGGTACTCTTTCAATCATGGATTTGGCATGATATAAATGTGTACAACATTATTATTATTATTATAAGACCCCTTCCAAAACTCAGTAGTGCACATTATATTATTAGTATTATTACTATTTATATTATTATACCCTTTCCAAAACTCAGTAATGCACATAAATCAAGGATGATAGGTGTAAAGGCACACCCACACTTCAACCCTCATCTTGAAATGTTCCACAACCACCAAGAAGATACTCACTCACCCAGATATTCAAACGTAAACCTACAAGTGTAATCTGCTCTAAGTGTATAGTATGAAAGATGACAAATCTATAAATAATAACTGCATCACAATTATGAAACGCTACCAAAAACGATGACTCCACAATGTAAAAAAACATACGGTAGACAACAACTGATTAGTATACAGCACTACAAATCATTTTTATATGGAAATGAAAGGACTTATGATCTATATTCCATCTTCCGTACTTGACAGATAAATTACATATCTGTGGTGCTTAATTTCGTCTCCTTTGTTCGTGACAGCTTCCCATTATCTTTCAACAACAATCTGCGCAATCTATGATCACGACAGTGGAGGCAAGTGTGTGTGGATGCTGAGGTACTATCGTGTCTATCTGTATCAAACAAGAAGACCCCTACACATCTATTTCCCGTTGTTATCTTGTCGATCTACGACTGTCAAATGACGTCCCCGGTCTTCTATGTCCACACATCTTCAAAGACCATGGTCCTTGTGTCACCACAACCCCCCACCCTCTTCTCTTACTCATGTGTCATGGGTTTTGACGACAGCCACATTATTTTTGTCAGAGGGGGTAATGTTTCTTGTTATATCAATACTAATGATCAGTAACAGTTTCTTTATGCTGTGAGTGATGAGTAGTGACATTGTCTGTGTGTCTCCTGTCATTGTGTGTCTCCTGACATTGTCTTTTGTCTCGTGTCATTATAGTGTGCGTCTCCTTATATTAGGACTTTCTGCTGAACATTATGTGTGTGCATGTGTGTATGTGTGTGTGTGTGTGTGTGTGTGTGTGTGTGTGTGCATGTGAGTGTGTGTCTGTCTGTCTGTGAGTCTGTGTGTGTGTGTCTGTGTGTTTTGATATTATGTGTTTGTCTCATGAATTCCTGTGCATGTCTCCTAATATGATATGTGTCTCTTGACTGAATATTCTGTGACACATTGATTGAGATCCTTTTTTTTTAACCTTTTGAGAAATTACTGAAGGAACTCAATATACCAAGTGGAAAACTGATCTCTATTTACCAAAATAAACGTAAATATTAATAAAAATATAAATTATATGTGCTTCTACGTATATATTTCAAAACCTAAACCTATATTTTTCAGAAAATAATGTATACATTATTTTTCAAAGACATAACCTAGATTCTTTTCAGATAGTTTTAGTGACAGGCATATAAAGATAACATCAATATCATTGCTTATGGTTATGGTAGTGACATATTAAGATGTGGCTCTCTAACCTGTATATCTATATACTACAATCAGGAGTTCATACCAGGTCACATTTTGATATGTCTGACAGGCTATGATGCTATCCGACATCTCTTGGGAGCATGCAACCTGATATCACTTCCACATCCATGAAAACAGTAGCGCATTTTGCCGAATTTCAACAATGATTACCCAACATCAAAGCAGGGAAAAGAAATGTTAAGTGAGCTGTCATGTTACCACATGTTTGGTTAAATTCAAATACTCCATTTTTCCACATGGGTGGCACCATGAAACAACAGAAATTTGAAGTTATGAGAAATTGCTTTGAAAAAAACCATGAGGCTTAAAATAAAACTTTTGACTTTGTTTTCCAATGCAATACCAAACTGCAATATTCATACTGATCATCCTTGATCTATGAACTGTATATAGTAATGTCTCATCAATAGGCAACATCTGTCTGCTTTTTAAGATTATATCCATATAAAGTATGTTTCAGGATCACAGACACAAATGGAACATCTAATTATTCGTATAAAAATATTCCGGTTAACAATAACCCTGTTTAATATCCGCATGTATGGTCTACTGAAATTTTAATTTTAATATACATGTACATATACTTGCATCTTGACAACTCTCAAACTATTATCCAAATTACAGCACTTTCTATGCAAATAGTTCATCTTAGTGTACTTGTACATATAGGTCTACAAAGCGAACAACTCATACAAACAAGTATATTATGCCTGGTAGTTAGCTGGTGAACAAAGGATCCTGTTGTGATAAGAAAATTCATCACATTTTTATCCGCTAGAGTACCATAAACAAACATTCAAAACTAGTTTTCTAAAAGCCCTTGAAATGAGTCCTTGACACACCTATAGCATACAATATAAATGGTTTCAGTTTTGAGTTTGAAGGATGATGATGTCATGGTTAGGTCATGATCAATAGGGTTCATAGGTACACGATGTGAACTGTATAAGTCAAGCATAAACCTACTATGCAGGTAATAATTAGTTGTTTACAGGTATGAACAGCGTCTCCAAGGAAAACAATAAGAAAAAGACTGATTGTAAAAGGATACTGTGCTGTACTAATGACTATTGCAACATTAATACAATAAATAGCATAACTTGCATTATACTTCAATCCACTTCAAAATAAAATTTATTATTATTTTTTTTTTCAATTTTTATTTAATTAATTTTAAGACACGTATTTGACCTTTAAATAATGACCTTGAACTAAAATATTTTACAATTAATTCCTTTATTTATTACCACCATGTATGTAAGATAATAGTAATGTTAATAAAGGAAACCAATAAATCTCAACCCTCAAGTCTGTCTGCAATACTCTATCATAATTTACCCGGTGGTTAAACAATTACCTATGTATTCTGTTGTAGGTTTTATTTGTAGACTAAACATGTACCCCTTGACCCACTCCACAGGGACAGGGTCTGTTTACTCCGAAAAGTATGTGTCTGGCTATTTTGGACATTAGACTTATTAAATTCTGATAAATGTCTTCCTACAAAAAGCTGTTGTAAATTATTACCGCATTTTTGCAAAATAATCACCCATTACTTATCACGCATTCCTGTAAAATTTCACAGATGAAAATATTTTGCACTTTACGAAAAACATGCTTGGTTACGTTACGTTATGTGATGTGATGGAAATCTTTTACAAAATAAGTTCACATTCCTTTAATTTAATACATTCCAGTCAAATTTTATAGATGAAAATATTTTGCACTTTACGAAAGACGTGTTTGGTTACTTTATGTGATGGAAATCTTTTACAAAATAAGTGCACATTCCTTTAATTTAATACATTCCAGTCAAATTTTATAGATGAAAATATTTTGTGTGTTACGAAAACTGTTTGGATTATGTTACGTGGCGAAAATGTACGTCATCTGTGTCAAGGAAAATGTGTTCCTTAATCATAATAAATCTGGCCATCACTGGCATTAAGTGAGGGGATTATTTTGTGCATGTTCATAAGCGCATAACCATGGTAACAGAGCATACAGTAGCGATGCTAACTTGTGGGTCGGTCTCTTGTAAGAACTTGCTATATATCAAATATATCTCAGATCTTATATTCCCCAAGTGTGAAGTACACTCTCAGTTTTAAGGGGTTTCTAGACAGATAGTCTGTATCATGAGACTTACATTACATAAAAGTCTCATAAGACAACTTACCGTATAGACAGATGCTAAGATTCTGCTGTCAAAAAAAAGGTCAGTGTGAAATTGTGACTTACCAGAATCTTAGCACCCGACTACTTGGTAAGTTGCCTTATGAGACAGTAACAAGTTACGTAATTATAAGATAATGATAATGTGCCATTTATATTGTGTCAAACCCATGCCTGAAAGCATGCTCAAAGAGCTACATAATGCAGGTCTCATGAGACAGACTTAGTGTCTAGACACTCCATTACATTAAAACAAATCTGACGTGTATATGGTTTGGTGTACATGGTAGTATCAACAGTTGTTACCCGCCACCAATTAGCTTCCAGATACAAATTAGTACCATAAATTAATTAAATATACCTATGTTCTTCTATATGAAGCAAATTGACCTTATTCAATACATGTGTGTAATAGTTAGGCTTGCAGTTCACAAAAATGTTGTACCAGTAGTCTGGGAATATATCAAGGTTTATCCATCATTTCCTACTGTAATAAAAGTAGTGCGTACATCCGTATTTAGGCCCAGACTATAGTATGGATGTTTCATGAAATATTCAATTAATTCAAAATTAAGTTGTTTTTCATCTTGTTTGTGGTGGGATGAAAACCTGAAGTAGATGTGTTTCAGTAACTCGGTAATTTGCTGGGTCAGAAAAAGTAAGGATTGTACACTATGACGGATGTATTTTTTATTATTTTTAAACCTGAACGTTTTTACATTTTTGGTAATACTTTTAATGGCTTTCAGTGAAGTCTATATCTTACCATAAACTAATCTATCTACCTTCAAAATAGTCACAGGTTAATAGTTTTCTTCTTACATAACAACATTGTATTGCAATTATTATGACAACATTGGATTTTAAAGATGCAAAACTTGAAATTGATTACATCGTTTTGTAGACGGAAATATTGATCTAATGAGATGCAGATGTCTACCGTGAGCTGCTCTTGACACTGACTAAACAGATATTGCTACGGGTTGTTATTTTTTCCAGATGATTGCATTCCAAATGTGCTGACGATGTATTTACGCAATCACGGACCCTGAACGAAATAACGTAAGACGTGCATAAGGAAAGTGCATCACAAACCAACATATCTGAGGATTAGCCAAGGACCACAGGTATATTCACATTAAAAATAATATTTGATCCATAAAATATTACATTCCTGCACTGAAAAGAATTATCATCCTGTAACTTCATGTTTATTCTAAAGAGGCGAAATATTCTTTTGAAAAATTAAATAGCATGACAAAATATATATACATTTAAAGTATGTATCTTTCATGCTTTCAGATGTGTTGGCACAGTTGATAGAACATGTGGAATTTTGCATAGATTCAGACATGTCTGGTTACAGTACTCCTTTAACCCTCTCCCTGCTGGGTTAGGCACAGATACCACTCTTTAGGGCATCTGATGCCTCCAGCTGGGAGAGGGTTAATATAATATGCAGACAACAATACAACCATGTGACACCACAGAATATCTCAGACATGTCAGTCTATACAATAACAAGGTAATTCATGCCTTTCATAGGAAGAGGTGTCATTGATATTGTAAACAAACACACATGTTTTGAAATATTTCGCATAATCTTTATGTCGCTAACACAGACCTCTATAATTTGAACTCTCATTATCTCAGATTCAATAAATAATATTATACAATCTGCATGATCTAAAACCTCTTTATAGTGCCACTAGAGTTAAACTTGAAGAGTTAAACAAACCTTAGTGATATGGTTCTTGATCCACTATGAAATAATATAAGTATTATGGATAAATAGAAAACTTAAACTGTGGCATCTGGCCTAGAGATTACAAAAAAAATCTTTAATACAATTTCATGCTCAAATCAAAGTTTTTTTCACAAATCTCCAAATAGATTTTGAGTTTGAAATCTTTCAGGATTTTGGAGCCTGAAATTGGATAAACCCTTATATTCTGATTATTAATTCTTTCATACAAATTGAGGAACATAATATACATGTGGATGTTGAGTATATTATTTATAAAAAGTACTGTTAATGATTTGATATTGTTCTTAGGCACTAACATTCCCTATTTTTCGCAGCATATAAAAAATATTATTTTACCACAACTTTTATATTATTGTTCTTCATCCCCTTTATCCCACCCCCATCACCACTTTCCTTATTGTTAACACCTCCACTCTTACAAATCCTGTATTCACCAATACATACTACTAGCTGAAATAATGATTTCAATAAATAAAATACCTTACCCCACTTGGTTTTCTTTATACTATTGGCCCTCGGGCTACAAGCACCTTTCATGTCATAACCAATGCCTTGGGTTAACAATTCAGATTTCCATCTTTTGTAATCTTCTTGTGATGCTTTTTATTTTTAGAAAAAATAATAAAATAACACTATGTAGACATTGCCTCAGGTGAAATAAAAATCAGAAGTATTTCTACTTGTGAGAAGAAGCATTTGAATAAATATCTCAGGGTGATATTATTTCAAGATAAAATACTACACACTTAAAAAATCACATGTTTTAGGCATACTGTTAAAGACTGGGTTTTTCTCTAGACTTGCAGATTATGGAGTCAAAATAACCATCAAAACAAAATTACAACCCAATTTTCACTTATAATTTATAACATGTACTATCAAATTGGTCTATTTTAGGGGTCATTTGCTTCTTGAAGATGAAGTCAAATATGCAGGTTTTGTCCATCAGGGAAAACCAATAAATAGTTGTGTACCTTGGTACATGTAGCAGTTACAACCGACACCAGCTAAAAGATATCCCAGGGACTAATATAACGTATACATTTTTTTAGGTTTAAAAAAATAATATCCAAAATATGCAATAATTCTACTTTGATTGGTTGAGAGGTTTCTTGGAAAATGTCTTACACTCTGGTTTAGCCATAGCCTCATAAATTATTAAGACGTTATTTCGGCCTTCCTTGATATGTACGTTAGGAAGACATTTGACATGAATATTTGCAAATTCGCTTTCTTAAAAGTGTAGATCTATTTATTATAATGATTACCCGGTAGTGCTCCAAAAGGTTAAATAAAACTTCTGTGCATGTCTTGAAAATTGAAACGTCTAAATCAATTTCTCTCTGAATTGTGTTTGAGCCAATAGTAGAAGCAGTGGTACTGAAGTAGTATTTCTTACAAATATGAGGCAGAGAAAATGAGAGTGTACCTGGTGTTCTCACGTAGGTGTCTATGCTGACACACCTGCATACACCATTACCATGCCCCTGCCAACACCATGTGTGTCTTCCATGTAATTCACACACGTTGTCTGGACAGGGAAATGTTTATTGAAAATAGAGAGATGCCCATCAGCAGTTGTTACTTATGTCATTCAATGAATACCCTGCATCCCCAAATCCCCATCCTGCATCCTCCATTCCTATCTTCCATTCCACATCCTGCATCCTCCATTTATCATCTGGCATCCTCCATTCCCCACCTCTAATCCTCCAATCCTGATCTCCCATTCCTCATTCTCCATATCAATTCCACATCCCTCATCCACCAATCCTGATCTCCCATTCCCCAACTGCCTTATCAATTCCACATCCCTGATCTCCCATTCCCAATCCTCCATATTTAATCCTCAATTCTACATCATCCATTCCACACCATCAATTCCCCATTCTCCATATCAATTCCACATATCTCCATTACTCCATTACTTATCCTCCATATCAATTCCCCATCCTTCATCCTCTATTCCAAACTCACATGCCCTATTCTCCATTTCAATTCCACATCCCTCATCTTCCATTATTGATCCTCCATTCCATCTTCCATATCTAATCCTGAATTCCACATCCTCCATTCCACATCCTCCATTCCACATTCTCCATATCAATTCCACATTCTGCATCCTTCAATCCCCATCCTCCATCCTCAATACCATCCTTTATCCTCCAACCTCTACTGGCAAGAAAGATCACATATGTTGCCAGGTAACGTAAATGCCATCTGCAATGCAGACATCTTCACCTGTGGATGGTAGAATCAATACCGTCCGCATACTTACGACAGAGTTATTTTAGAATAATTAGAAGGGGTTCAGGATATCCACAAATATATGACGGAATGAGAACCCAGCATGAAGTGATGGCCATGAATCCCTAATCTTCTAGCACTGGAAACTGCAGCTTGGATTGTATACTCCCTAGGGTGTTGAGAATTAAGGAATGGAGTGCACATAGCGATCTGGGTATCATTTCTCGAAGCTCTCTTATCCACTAATTAAGAGACCATAGCACTCTCTTTGCCGATAGCTAATACACTGCTAAGAGAGTGCTATGGTCTCTTAGCGGCTAAGAGAGCTTCGAGAAACGATACCCTGGCCTAAATGTTCGCAGAAGTTACCTTTCAAATGCAATCATGATAGGATGTGTCACAGTGCAGTTATCATCATTAATACAGTGTTGTCCCACTGTGACATAAACCACTAATTCATGCATTCCTTATTACATCAATACAGTCTGGTGATGCAGCTTTACTGACATCAGTCTGGTGATGCAGCTTTACTGACATCAGTCTGGTGATGCAGCTTTACTGACATCAGAAGGCATGACATGAGAGAAAGAAGCTTAAAAAACAGCTTGGAAAACCTCAATTCCAATGAAAACTAAAAAAAATCTAACTGACTGACTCATGTTTGTGTAATTTCCCAGTTTTACTGTCTTCTGGATCTGAATTGAACATACAACGTACAATTACCTCCAAGTTGTATAACATCTGCATTGCATTATCTATGCTGGAATAGGGCTGGTAAGAATATCATACTTAGGACTTCCTGGGAAGCATGCTTGTCTACCATACCTTGTGCACATGTATTGTGCACTGAAACTGCATATTGTTTGTGTCTACATGTACTTACTAATACTTACGAATATTTATTATTATATTTTTTTATTGGGGTATATAACTGCTTTCCAAGATTCTTTCACTTATATGAATGGAGTTATCTATCACTCGATATAAGCTTTGGCAGACAACATATGCTTCTGGGAGATTGAGCGTTATTTATTAGAATGTACTGTAATGTTCCTGTTAATCTGAACCCTCTTATCATGATAATATTTCAAACACCTTAATTAATCGCTTAAAATACTTTCATTTATTAATTAAATGCCCAGTTTGGTGCAAGCTTAATCATTTTAATTATTCTAACACTATGTTTCTTCCATGTGTTAAAAAATGTGTGTAATAGGTTTAATAATTTTTATTTATAAAATATGAACACTGCCAATTTTCAATACTAGCATATCTTCCAAATAATTCAAACAGCTAAACAAATGTTATTCCTGTTAGATCTTAGGACCATAAGCAATGGTATGCTACAGTACAACCTATAAACCAAGACTGATACAGACCAGGCAATAACTGTACCCATTATACACTTTACACAGTATACAGAAATTGCATCATAAACTTTCTAGCACATGAAACCTTACTCAATTGCTGAAAAAATTACTGAACAGGATTTGAACTCGGACCATCATTGTATAACAGAACATAAAAACAGAACATAAAAAAATAATCTGGCTAAGTTTGCTTAATCTGTCACACTATGCCGTCTGCCATTAATTCAATCCTTCAAACAGAACTGGCTACTTGTCAACACCGAGCCATCAATCCAAATTTATTAACACATTGCGATTATCAAGGAGTGAAATAGGGACATTTGATCAATCGTTAATTTCTCCAATGATCTGTCCACTAAATCTTCCTGGGTTTTTCCTGGTGATTCCATTGTCGTCTTGCCAATAAAACCTGTGGACCGTGGCTGGAAAAGAACCTCGATTTAATGTCGCCCGATCTACGGTCAAAGATTGGATTTTAAAATTTAAACTGGATCCTGTGTCTTTCTGGAGAAGCGCTTGTTGCCCGAGTTTCTGGATTTCTTTTTTAACCCTCTCCCTGCTGGAGGAAACCAGATGCCCTAAAGAGGAGTGCTTGTGTGTAATCCAGCAGGAAGAGGGTTAATTATGGTTTAGAGCTGCTTTAGAGTCTTTGGCTCCGATGTCCCACATTCTATCATTGTGACTACCACCTGCCTCATGGTCATCATTAAAACCTGCAATAATTATTGAAACACTAACGACATACCAAGTCTTATTAAATGGACATTTGCTTATTCAATAATGCTATTACATGTAATACCAAAAACCAGTATACGGTATCAGCCTTTAATGTCAAGTAACAATAAAGCCAACCTTGGTAACCTTGAATGTAAAACAAATACCTTATATATTAGCAAATATTGACCTTGTAATAAGAGAAATAAATACATATTGACAACTTGTAGTCTATAAGGCTATAATATAAGTAAAAGAAAAATCAATTTCTTTATAGTTTCCAATTAAAATTTACTTCAGCTTTTCTAACTTATATATCATGTTATTAACAGCAATGACACAAGGTAAAAGAAGTATGGTAGAAGTGTTCTAAAAGTGGTAATGTAAACATAGTCATAGTGAGTTTAGCAAATTCGGCAAATATGTCATTTGTGCGAAAATGGATTCTGTACTTGTTCAAGTATGAAGTTAAGACCGTTATGTTGTTTGTTCAAGTATCTACTAGGAGTGTGTTCAAGTATTCACAGTGCATAACTATCTCATTCAATTTCTGGAAATGCAATAATCATATTTCCTTACAAGACTGGAAGTCTGTTTATCTTATAATTATTATAAAATAGTATTTTGCCTATATTCATGGTTGTATATGATAATAGTAGTCTTCATAATTTCCCAAATGTAAAGTTAATGACCTGCACGGGTAATAAATTGTTATCAAAATCCTGCATATTCTTGAAAAAACATCCGCGTTACAATAAACCACAATATAGACCAACCTCAAATCCTCCCTCAAAAGTAATTTAACAACAATCACATTTTGAACCATTAACTAAATGTCGTATTGCATTATTAAAAAGTACTAGGACAATCTTCAACCTACAGGCATGCACCTTCACCAAGAATGGCTTCATTGTTTACAATGATAATCAGATCAACTTTAAATAATAACAGTAAACAAATCCAGTAAAAAAACAGCACCCTGCCAACTCCCTTGCTTGAGAAATTTGCTATTTTAAGCATCCAATCATGATCATTTATTTTCCTTATTGTAAACATATGTCTAAATGCTATCTTTAACATGTGCATGTATGATAGCATTGTAATTTCTCTAAATTTGCATTTCAAACTCCCAGCTCAAGCCAAAGACCCTTTTAACAAAATAATACATGTACAGTAAACCCTTATGATAATGGATATGTCTATACATCGCGGAATCATGGATACCATTAGTATTTTGGATATTTTCATTGTATAATAGTATTACTAGTATATCTTTTAGAAATCTATGTGTCCCCATAATTATTTTTTAGAAATAATAAATAGAGAAAAATATATTGTAAAGAAGAAAGTATTATCCTACCGGTACATGTTAAAATACAAACTATCAACAATTGTATTTAGCTATATATTAACCAGACATTTGTACCTATCATACTCAAGTCATACACTTTCTCTAGTATTCATGTTACAGTGTCGGGGTGTATTGTATCTCCTCAAAGCCAGGTGTTTGTTTGGTGTTAGTCAACTGAATGTCAGTACCTCGCAACCCTGCCCATGGTATACAATGCTGGTATGGTACAACACAATGCTGGTATGATATGTATGATGTTAGTATGCATGTACAAGTCGCCAACTATTGATAACTGTGGTTCAGTATAGAATTTCTTATATGGCCTGTACTAGCGAGTAATAAAGACATTATTAATACCATTCCTTCCATTCATTCTGGAATGAAGAGATTGAATGTTCCGTGGGTATGGTACTTTGCATTGCCTTCTCTATGATATTAAATTGAAATAAAATATGTTTTGGATTGCAATGATACCATAATCCATCAATGGATTCATTAAACTAGTATTCAGTTTAACGATTTTTAAAATTATACTACTCAAAATTTGCTAGGGATCACTATTAAGGGTGGTATTACCGTATATTATATTATATTTCAATATGGGGTCATTGAATATTTTTTTCCTACAAAAAATGGTGCTATCCTTAGCAAATGTTGAGTAGTATATATGATTTGGTAAAACTACTAATTTACACTGAGTGTTGGTTGTTGTGATATAGACTATCTATTCTATGGGCACTACAGCCAGCACCACACATGGTACCACAGTTGATACCACAGTCAGTGCCACAGATGGTACCACAGTATGTAACACATCCGATACTAAATCCAGCACAACAGCCAGTACCACAAATAGCACAACTGATACCACATTCAGCGCCACACTTGGTACTATATATAGCACCACAGTTGGTACCACAGTGGGTAACATCTGATACTAAACCCAGCACCACAGCCAGTACCACAAATACAACAACTAATACCACATTCAGTGCCACACTTGGTACTATATATAGCACCACAGTTGGTACCACAGTGGGTAACATCACATCTGATACTAAACCCAACACCACCCAACTGCTACCACACCATACCTGGTACTACTGCACCACACCTGGTACCATGACCAGCACCACAATTAATACCACAGTCAGCACCACAGTTGGTACCACATCCAGCACCATACCTGGTACTACTGTACCAAACCTGGTACCATGACCAGCACCACAACTAGTACCACAGTCAGCACCACAGTTAATACTGAAGATTGACTACCGGTAATCAATGTATGATTACATTTGATATCATCAGTTGTTTGTTTTCCCAAATAACAAATATCTCACCGCAGACAAGGTGGCAATAAATGCATTGCTTACTCTCATTGCCTTCACAGCTTTGAAAACTTTCCAGCATTACTGACAGTGATGCGACTCAAATACACCATGACATTGTTACCTAGTTCTGTTGACTCTTGGCATTGCAGAATGTTTTAGTAGAGTAGCGTAGGGTAGGCTCCTTTAAAAAGCATAACAATTGTGTTGCTTGACATGGTGACATGAATAGAAACTGGGAGATATTTTGAGAATGGCTCTTTAATTTATGTTCAATGAGGATAGTGTATATAATGTGTTAACAGTTCACCGACAGCTGAAATAGATCTACCATATCAAGATTTAAAAAAATATGACAATGAAACAGTTGTTAAAACATTTAAACACAACAATTTCATCACACTATTTAACTTACAGGCACATGTTAGTTCATATCCATTACTTCGGGCATATTTTCAAATACCATCATAATTTGAAAAAAACAATAAACATAACAACAAAGTGATTTTTTGTTTGTTTAACAGATAACTCATTTAAACCTCGTAGTTAAAAACTCATTTGTTTCTAGCGCTATCTTGAGGTTTGAGCACTTCTCCATCACAACCTGACTTGTGCCGAGGTATAAGAGTTAAAACATCCCTCTTTTCTATTGTTCGGTCAAACACGACCTACATGTGCTTAACACCAATTATGCATAATTATCAGCTAAACTTCACCTCCCTTTCCTTAAAACTACAAATAACCACAGTTTTGTTTTGACAGTTACACTCGTTTTTCCTCTCATTTTTTTTACCAACAACCCTGTACAAATTACGGTCTGCTAGGGTTACCTTGGTTAAGGACCGGCATGTGGTTATGCATGAAATTGGAGAGCGCATTTCCTGAAACCCGCTCTTCAATACCTGAGGGGAGATGACAAAATGGGGATTTTACATCCATCGCAACACGAACATGAACGATATTAATGACGGAAAAAATGTCTCAGGGATATGTTAGCTGTTATGAAATTTAGTTAACACAAGTGCTGTGTTTTTCAGCTTAAACAATGGAGAGAACATATTTTGGTTTAACCTTTTCTCCACTGCAGGGACCTGGAGATGCCCAATAGAGATACAAATGTTGATTTAATGATAGAAAAGCACAATGGAGGTTACAGGCAACTAGAGATGCATAATAGATAAGTAATTTTGATTAATTGAACAGAAAGAAGGTTTCAATTTAATTATTGCTAAGGACTGACCTTAGATTTAAAAAAAAACAATAAAAAAAACCCGCATAGCATTATCATATTGTGCAGATACATGTAGATATATATGCGAATATGAAAGAAATAATTTATAAACGGTTATATTAAAGTTAATTTTACTGAAAAATATTGGCACAAGTTGTTATAAAACAAGAAAAATAAATATTGGTCAAAACTCAAAGTAGAATAAGATACTACGGTAGTACATGTATGTTAAACAATTTAGTAAATGCGTAAACAATTCCAAATATGTTTATTAACCTTTACTTTTTCAAATTACAATTCAATTTTAATAACAGCCTTTAACTGTGTCAACGCACCCAAACATCATGGAAAAATCCAATATTGCACTTGCTGTACTAGTATCTGAGTTAATATATCTGAAATTGAGCACCAGGTTCGAGCAAAACGGGCTAATTTTTACATGTCACTCACAGGCAGTAATTCAACAATGCAAACAATGCATGATATACAGCGGTAAGAAAGACCTGCAGTCTCGGTGTCATGTCATGCTGAGCATTCTCTCATTTTCTCCTGTCAGTAAATGTTAGAAAATCAGAATGGAGGTTACACAGGCAGCTAGAATGTAGCAGCGTATACAGAACTGTTGCATGTGCTGATGAACTTCGTGTATTTGTCAACATAATTTCCCCTTAAAATCAATGAATTGCCATATACAGTATACTATTTAATTATGTTATACAAGATGAAAATACATGTAAATGACATGCAAAAATGGAAGAGTAATATTTAAAGTAATACAATCGTATGAATTACATTTTATTCAATTCTGATAATCTATAAGTAATTTCAAATCTGTTCTCAAACTGAAGATATGAATTTAACAATTGCGATAGTTTATACTGTATGAAAATATTAAAATCAAGTAATTAAATTGATGAATTCCAGTTCATACGTCATGCTTGACATGGTACAGTTATGAAATGATTAACCTTGTCTTGCTGGTGTCAACCAAAGGTGCTCCCACCCCCCTATGGTTCCAATTCAACAAGGGGTGAACATAAGGTGTCTACATACAAATCTAATTACATCTATTGTCTGCAATTCTGTAAACTTTCAGATCTACACAGTAGCGCCAATGGTGCCACTACATTAATCTCAACTCCATATGAGTTATCAGTTGTCTCCCCTTTCAGATCCAAAGCCCAATTAACACTAATCCCGCAATCCCAAGTTTTCACATATGTCCATAACTTTCTCGGACTGTCGGACAAGTGATTTCTCCTCTTGACAAACGTCTCAAGCTGTTAAAGTGTCCAATTAGCAGCTGACCAGTCACACCAACAGGTAACATAAGCTGATTTATGTCGCGCAGATCAGAGGGTTCCCCAGACGCAGGGCAGTATCGTTAGCGGCGATAAGTTCCCCTGGCAGGAAAACACTGTCACGGACATGTATATCTCACCGGGAAATTGTTTAGGACCTGCCGAGACAATCACCTGTATGCATGGCCTTTGAAGTCAGGACAATCTCGACACAAACAACCACACCTGCGTATAGGGGTGCCCCAGTCAAAACAGTGTGACTCTTAAAGTTACCTTAACTCCAGTCATAGAGCAATGCTATAGTCTATAGGATAAGGCTGGAGGTGTGCATTGTTACCTGTGTGTGTGTGTGTTTAAATGCTTTGACAGTCGCCTTCCAGCACAGCTGATTTCGGCAGACTGGTCCCTCTTTG
>JAUTBZ010205082.1:0-21137 GCA_032361785.1 Lepetodrilus galriftensis | reverse complement strand
TATATATGTGTGTGTGTGTGTGTGTGTGTGTGTGTGCATGTATGTGTGTCGGTGAGACAAATCCCCAAACCGAAATTTCCTTTTCTATTGATGCTGGAGAATAGTGGAGATGATCCCAATATATAATTTTAATTACATTGATTAAATAATTGAAGTAAACACCCTGATAGTTTCAACAGTTATTCTAAAAATGGACCATTCAAATTCTACGCATTGAGTACTGACCCCGATGTGGTATGGGATTCGACGACAAATATATACGTACTCCGTAGCTTGAAAATGAGGAGACATTACAAAGAACATGATATATATATAGACAGCTTCCAGGTAAGTCTTTGGAAAAAAAATAACACAGCTGAGATCAAGCGCAAATTGACAGATAAATTTGACAATGACCTAGATGAATAAATAAAATAACCTAACATGTAAAAATGCAACATTGTCAACTAAACTCAAACATGAAACATTTAAGGAAATGATTTTTGAAATAATTCTTTTATACAAAATAAAGTTCTATGTGCCTTGCTGAGTGAAGTAATGTGTAATAAATTAATTTTTATGACCAGGGGAAAAAAAATAAAATGTAGCAAGTTCCTGATTTCTTTCTAGTAATGTTGTTTATAAATAAATGTACGTATTCTGTTGATGAAAACTCTTCCCCTGCTTACAAAAATAACATTGAAAAATTTGTAATATTGTTTTGACATTGTTCATACACTTTGGACTATGGTAACCATAACCCGCATAGCTAATTTTCACATGTTCCAGAAATGTCCTTGATATACTAGTATACTCACATATATATTTGTATAATATAATATTGATAATGATAAAAGAGATTGAATAAATAATCAAAGAATTCAAAGAAATGAGTTGAATGTAAAACATGTACACAAGAATTGATGTATAGTATAAGTGAAATGACATGTATGTCCTAACTAACTGTTATTGCACACAGTTGATAATGTATTTAACATAATGTTATGCACACAAACTAAATCGGACTATAATAATGACAAGAATGAGAAGATGATGGTATTCCAATGGGGAATATATAATTTCTTCAACCATTTCAGCCAATACCAAACAATTATCTTAATTACGATATTAATCAAAGAAAATGGATTCCACAATTAAATTTTGTACTAAATCTATATCTACAAGGCTGGAAAAAATAAACCTACTTACCGGTAATTTCAATTATGAACTTAATAATTTTATTGTGGAAAATTGATGCAAAAGTAGAATTATGCAAATATGGATTGATGATATAACCCTGTTTGTTTGCAAACACTGAAAGAATCGAAAGGAAAGGAAATGATTACTGGAATTTAGATACAATACATTCTATTTACAGGATGATAAACTTGAAAATACACTTACAAAGAACCGTTCACACATCTCTGCTGAACTCGGAACTGATGATATTTAATGTGATCATTAGAAAATCAGCTTTAAAATAATTTCATAATCTCCATTTAAAAACAACTTGATGCATTTTCTTTGTTCCAAATAGTGATGATGAACCAAATTACTGTGAGCAACATTTAAGGTCATATCAATATTACAAAAATATTTCTAGATGAACTTGTGAATACTGAAAATTAGTTCTGAGAATTGATACTCTGGATTTATTTGGACAGTGTGCAATTATGAAAAGTCATATTTTAACTGGAAATGTGTAATATTTATATGATATTGATATGATAAAGTGACTAGGTTGCATAGAAGTCAATGTGACAAAAAAAAAAGAAGTTAGAACTGAAACTATATTAAAACTACGTAGGCAAAACAGGTGTTGTTTCATATACATTGCATAGGTCTGCAACTTTTACTTTGCATAACAAATAACTTAATATAAATAGATCAATTAATTTTATTATGGGTTAGATTAAATAGAGAAATAGACCCAACAGGACAGTAGTTCATTTGATATTTGGATATACAAGGTATTATTATAAAATTATCCATTTATAGGCTAATTATTCCGCCTGATCAAAATGCAAAAACAGTTTGTTGTTAAAGCAGCAGCATTGGATCCCAGTAGTGACATCTAGTCTCTCTACAGTCGTCTTCCGAGAATCTAAAATTAGTATAATAATTTAGGATTTTCTAAGACTTGTAGTACTATTAGTTACCAGCGTGATTTCCGGGGTGTACAGGTTTTTACGAGCTGATTTTTTTTTGTAGGCTCCTAGACCGCAGATAGGCCAAGTAGGACAATAATATCCTAATTTTGAGCTTAATAACTAAACGTACATCACAAACAATTAATATTACTGTCTACAAGGTCTATTTCTTGGTAAATCTGTGTTAAATTAGCTAATCTTGAAAATGTCAAGGATGCATGTATTAATGCGGAAAATTGGCGAATGCACAAATTGGATTCTTAAATTAATGGAATGTCAAGATAAATAAATTATTGGTTGTACCATATGGGAGAAATTTCTGAAATAACCAAATATGGCGATATTTCATAATAATTTTCAACTAATGGGACACAGTTGATCAAATGTTTTTGTGTGTCCAAAACGAAGGTGATAAACTTGAGAGTGAATGTGTATCTTTGTAAAATATATTTGGTAATTATGTCCATCGGAATATGTCTGCCCAAGATTGGGTCTTAAAAAACAATGAAATACATGTCTTTGTCACAAATAAATCGATCCACAAAACAATTTCATATCAAGTTATCATTTGTTAAAAAAACTCAGTGAAATATGTAAGATATCAATATTGGTAGTCTTTTTAATAAATAGTTGCTTTTGACAAAGAAACATAATTTCTTTACATAATTTTTAATCAAGGGAAAGATGACTGATTATTTAAAAATAATTTATTCAAAATATTCAAAATAAACATGGACAGAAAAAACAAAATATGAAATTGTTTTGTAAAACATGTAAGATATGGCAAAATAAGGATTCAACATTCAACAGATGAAAAGAAAACATAACCAATAATATCTAAAGTTCAATGAAATCAAATTAATGAATGTATAAAATATGATTAACAAGGGTATATAAATATGGAGTTTAAATACATGATGAAAAAAAAAAAGAGGAAGAAGAACCAACACACAAGACAGTTCGTGCGAAATACAAATGCTCAACAATTCAATAGCTTATTAAGCAGTTTCAAAAATACTTTCCAAACAACATCCTCACAATCTATAATAGCATGCAAAACATCTACTGTGTATTAAGTACATTAAAATCCTAATAATTACTACCTTCATGATGATCTATGTATATAATATGTATATATAGTTTTAATATATAAATGAGCTATAGTGAGAAACCTCACCAACAGTGCAGTCATATCTCAAAAACACACACAAAAAAAGGTCTGGCAGTCGATTTAATATTTGTTTAATAAAACCCCTTCCCTTCCCTCTACATAACATCCCCAATAAACCCATCCCAACAACAATTTTTTTTTCATGGACAAAAAAAATAAAAATAACAGGACTTTCTTTTTGCTACAAATATAGTCATTCAACATCTGAACACATTGAATACGAAATTTTTTGAACTACAATTTTTTTTGTCTATGGACACGGAATCTGTCGTCAAACGCTTCCGGTGGAGAGGCCTCCCATGATCTTCTGCCAGAGATCCTTCCTACAGGACTTTGAGCGCCGGAGGCTCTGGAGCAGTTCGTTAAATTGCACGACACCACCTGGTGCCAGGAAGAAGGCGTTGCGAGCGCTGCAGATGGTGCTGACGAAGTCGTCGTAGTCGGCGTATGTGATGTGGTGGATCCTCTGGTGAGCGCACTGTATGAACCTGTCGGAACAGCACGGAATGTGGTGAATCATTTATACATTATCTGCTGCAGTGAATGCAGTGATTGTTAGATGTTATATGCTGCAATAACTTTGCAACACAACCTGTCAAAACAGCATGGAATGTGGTGAATTATTTACACTATGAACCTGTCGAACAGCATGGAATTTGGTGAATTTCTAACACTATCTGCTGCAGTAAATTCTTAATACTATGAACCTGTCGGAACAGCATGGAATGTGGTGAATTATTTACACTATGACCCTGTCTGACAGCATGTTATGTGGTGAATTATGAACACTATCTGCTGCAGTAAAATATTATCACTATGAACCTGTCAAAATATCCAGGAATGTGGTGATTCTTTTACAAACTATATGCTGCAGTAAATTGTCAATACTATGAGTATGAAACTGTAAATGTGGTGCATTTGTTAGATGTTATTTGCTGCAGTTTTCAACACAACCTGTCAGAATAGCATGGAATGTGGTGAACTGTTTACATGCTATTTACTGCCGGACATTTCTAATGCTATGAACCTGTCAGAATGCAATGGCATGGATTGTGTACATTTAAAACAACTCATTATGAGTGCTCCATTGGTTTAGTACTTACATCTGTAGACATTTCTGGAACATGGAGTTGAGAATGTTGGAGCGCAGCTGGCTAGGCACGTGGGCTTGGTTGTTTCTGGCCAGGAAGCGTGCCGCCTCAGATGCCAGGTCGTACAGGACGAACGGACTGACCACGGCGTTCACGGCACTGGCACAGAACTGCTGCAGTGTCGACGTTCCTGAACGCAATCGAAAAGACCATGAACACCGTAATAATATATCAACTTATGAGCAAACCAAGTTTAAGAGATAGGGGGATTCCTAGACAACATGTTACAGTGTAAAATGAACATATTTCTCTTAAAAATTCTCATAATTAAAAAAAACCCACGAACCTAGTTTGATAGAAATCCCTAGAAGCCACTTGACGTCCTCGCCGTAGGGTGGATTCCGTGCGTACTTGGTCTGCGGGCGGTCGTCGTGCACCCTGCGTGCCAGCGTCTCCATGGCGGCCATCCCCACCCTGAACGCGGCCATCAGGTACTTGAGCTGCTCCTGGTTGTGTACCGGGGGCTGAGCCTGCACGGTCTGGAGTCCCGCCATCTGACCCACGACCCCGGGGGTGCCTGCAGCTGCTGCGGCTGCTGCAGCTACCCCTGCAGCCGTGGCGGTCTCTACCTGGTGCAGGCCGTGCAAGTTGCTGGAGATGGGGTTGCTGATGTTCTGCACCGTGGCCACCTGGCACGAGGGAACCGCGTACACTGGCAGTGGCGCCAGGGAGCGGATGTGGGTGCCGGAGGTGTGGTACACCTGGGAGGAGAGAGCATAATAATGTCAATAATAATGAAGAAGATGCTTCTGCTGCTGCTGATGGTGAAAGTAATAATAATAATAATAATAATAATAATTTTATTTATATAATAATGATTTATTTACAAAAAAAATATAATTGGGGTTTAGAGTCTATAATATATAATAATAATAATAATAATAATAATAATAATAATAATAATAATAATTGTATTTATATAGTGCAGAATAATAATAATAATAATAATAATAAAATGATAATACTAATACTAATACTAAATAATTTGCACTAAATTGGAGATGAAAAAAATATTCGTCTTTCCCTACAAGCGTTGATGGGACTGATTCTAAACAGAAAGGTCCACACCTGCATAGTAAACTAGATAACGTTCTAGATGGTAAATTACATAGCTGCACCGCAGACTGGACTGACCTGCGAGTTGATGTTGCCGTACGGTGGCGCCGCCTGGTTCTGGTAGTACTGCGTGACGTAGGCCGGGTGGAGGCCGTGCACGGGGAGGTGAGGCTGCGTGTAGTGGCTGAAGGCGGCGGCAGGCACTTGTTGCACGTAGCAGTTGTTGTAGTGCTGTACGTAGGCTTGAGGTAGCTGAGCGTGTGGGGGGCCCGTCTGCTGGATGGCGTACGGGTTCAGGACCACGGTCTGGTGGGGGATGGGGTTGTTGGCGTGCGCCAACATCTGAGGACTGGCCGTGTTGCTGGGCTGATTCTGAGCCGTGGTGTGGTTGTACGGCAGGACCACGTGAGCCGACGGACTATTCCGTTCCGGATTGTTGGCCGGGGGGAGAGCGGCGACTGGAGCAATGACCGCAGGGGGCGGGTTCTCCGGTTCCACTCGTGCGGCACGCGCCACGACGGCGGCGGGTTCGACGGTCTCGTTGGACGTCTTCAGAGCGGCTTCCTCGGAGAGCTCGAACCAGTGCTTGGCCACGTCGAAGAGGACCTCGGGGAAGACTCCTCCTCCGTCGGCGGCCTGCTCCACGGCCAGACTAGCTCTCTCCAGCATCTCCTGGCTCTGCTCCTTGCACTGGTACAGGGCGCGCTGCACCTCCGTCGGGTTCAGGGCGTGGGCGTGCGGCAGGCAGGACAGGGCCAGCTCGGCCGCGGCTTTGGCCATGCTGGGGTCGCGACCTCTCGCCGCACGGTCGGCCAGTGAGGCCACCTCCGGCGGGGTCAGGTGTCCCTCCCACGTGTCGATCAGGATGCGGATGGCAGCACTGCCGATTTCCATTGCTTGACCTGTACGGGATGTAGGAGCGAGTGATTGAGGGAATTGTTTAATGTCATTACCAGAATCTTTTACACTTACACAACTGTAATGGAGGAAGCAGATTTATAGTTTATGAAATGTTAAGAATAGAAACTCGTATTGGTTAATTTTCTAAGATGATGTCATAATTTAAGTGATAGTAGCTGTTAAAAAAATGATACAAAGATACTCGACGATCTATGCAACAATGATACTCGACAATCTATGCACTATTTTTCATGTGACAGCACTACTCGACACACCAGCCACAACCACAACGCCCTCACCTGTTATCCAGGACACGTGCGACGAGTACGTCCTAGACAGCCAGTTGGGAGCCACACAGTTGCTGAGTCCCAGGGCGTACAGGCCGATCTGGAAGGCGCACAGATGCAGGTTCCTGTGAGGCCCGTGCTGGGTGTTGCTGTTGGACGGCTGCGTGAAGAGAGAGGTGGAGCTGTTTCCGCCGGCCTTGGTCAGAACCGTCTTAGCCAGCTCGAACATGAAGTGCGCCGAGGCCTCGCTAGGCTGGTTGGGCACGGTCGGCATGATGCGGTTCTTGCCCTTGTACCTGCAATGGAAAATTAATGAATGAATTAATGTTTTATGCCGCAGCGGGAATATTTCAGTGTAAAATAGTTGCAATGAATTAATTCTGGAGTGTTAATTTGTTGCAGTTTCTTGAGTTTTGTTTGGATTGAGCTGCTTTTAAAATACCTCATTCCCTTGATGTTCGGAGTAGAGCTTCTGGAATCCATCATCAGCTGAGACGGCAGAATTCTTGTGATGTACGGACTGGGAGGACTGCAATAAGACAAAAAAATATGTCTATTATTTCCAAATGGCTTGTACATAAAAATGGTTTCCGAGCCTAACCCTCGTGATTTATCAAAATCCGTGGAGTGAATGAAGGTTGTTATATCGATGGCACATTGTATGTACCGTTTAACGCTCTCCCTGCTGAAGGCAACCGGAGATGCTATTATGAGTAGTGCTTTTGCCTAATCCAGCAGGGAGATGGTCAATGTCATTTAAAATAATAATTTTTTAAAATCCTTTTCTTTATTGACTCATACAATAATGTTGGCCTCATTCGAATTACTAAGGTAATTACGGCATTGCTTTATTTGAAAAAGAAATGACCTAAATCTGGTCCATGTGACCTCACTGACCTCTCGTTGTCCCTCTGTATGCCGCTCCTGACCCCCTTGTCGCCAGAGCTGCTGGATCCGAGGGAGTCGCTGCTGTCTCCGCTGCTTCCGCAGTCGCTGCCGGGACCCTGGTGCTTGCCGAAGTTGCGTCGGACCAGGGTGGGGGAGTTGTCGCTGGACGTCGTCTCCGGGGCGCTGCTGTCGATGCTGGCCATACCTGCAGGAGGATTTCAGATAATGACCACTTGACCACAGCACTTAGTTAGAGATGGTATGGTCAGAGAAAGTGCTGCTATTTTATAATTATTTAATTTTTAAAGGTTTTTAAATTGTAGTATAGAACCGCTTTCAAGATACTTATTTTTTAATTTAAATTCTTTTTATTTTTTTTTTGATTTATTTTTTGTTGAAATTGAAAGAAATCCTGATTATGTAAGATCACAGTTCAAAGCCTCTATGATGCCTATACGAACCCTGAGACGGTTTCTTCTTCATTCCCAGACACCTGATCTTAGCTTCCAGAGCCTTGATGTCGTCTCCTTCCTCCTCCAGAGCCGAACTGTCCGTGTCTTTACCACTGCACAGAACAGAGCAGAACGTTATTTCACTCACTACGGCATGTGAAGTACAAATAGAATGTAAATGGGAGGTAAGACAGTTTTGCGGAGGGCACGGTGGCATTACAGAACAGTACAGAAACACTAGTGTATAATAAGTATAATCATGATTATCTAATTACTGCTTCGTATAGTCAGTTTGAAGCATATAAGCCATTTAATACCGCATTTTGAAAAATACATATACACCTGGCCCCGGTTGTATGAAACATTAATGCTTCGTTAACGTGTCATTAAAGCTCTATTAACTAATGTGACGTTACGCTAGCATTGAAATCAATGCAGGAATAACGGTTAATCACGTCATTAGTTAATGGCAGTTTCATACAACTGAGTTTTTCTTGAAATAAGAATCATTTGTTCAGGTAATGACACTGATAAATCAGATATATCATGAAATTGTTATAAAAAATGATGGACAAGAAATCAGCCGTCACATTGAATAAAAACCATATAGTGTCTCTACCAGCCTTACCTATTGATGTTATATCTGAGAGAGTAGGTCTTAGGCCTGGCCCCGCCAGTGATCACCCCAGCCCCGGAATGAGACGGAGGCTGAGGGGGTAGTGCGTCGGCACCCCCTGCCGAGGGTCCGGGTCGAATGTCCTGCCACTGTCCTCCAATGTCTGGGTTCGCTCCCATCATCGGGGCGCGATCGGGCACAAACAGGTTGTCCATGTCTGAGTGGTGGTTGGGGTGGTGGTTGGGCACGGCGCCGTGTTGACCCCCCATGTGAGCGGCCCCGGCGGGTATTGTCTGGCCGGATGACGTCTTGCTGCTGGACAGATAGGTGACTAGGCTGGGAGCCTTGAAGAGTTGATGGACCTCCTTGTCCAGCAATTTGTCCATTATCTGAGGAGGAAGTCCAAGATTAATTAACGCTTTTGTGTAAAATTATCCAGCTCAATAAATGAATGAATGAATGAATAAATCATAAATGAAAAGCATTTTTATTATAATATTAAAATTAAAATAAAAAATAAATTAAAATAATAATAATTAATGGTAAAATAAATTTAAAACATTAATTATTTTACTGCAGTACGGAAATCCTGTTCGTCAGGCCAAATAAATCTGATAACTTTCACGTTTATCATTAATCCTCTCCCTGCTGGATTAGGCACAGACACTGCTCTTTAGGGCATCTCTGGTTGCCTTCAGCATGGAGAGGGTTAAATGTAAAATTGCCTTTCAATGTGGGTTCATTCTTCTAGTGAATACTGACCTTGCTAAGCTTATGCTGGTCGTCCTTGTACTGTACAAGCATGGACATGGCCAGTTCGCCTCTCTGTCTCCGTGTGCTCTCACACAACAGCGGGTGTTCAGCCTCCGATACATTGGCCTTCAAACCTGCAGGGAAAATATTAAAATTCAGAAAGACCCTCAAATGAATGAGTTTTGTCTTAGGTCATTTGTAGCATATTTTGCAACAATATGCTAAAAATCACACAAAACGGGTGAGTGAGTTATTGTTATTTGATTAAATTACAGAAAACACCTAAATGAAAAAACGATCAAAATGTTTTGCTATCATCGTCAAATCAAAAATAATAATTCAAAATTGCAGATCATGAGAACAATACAATACAATAACTTTAAAAAATTTCACAAACATCTGTACTAAAATGTTGACATATTTTGTATCCCTTTTCAAACAGATAGCTAGCCATTCAAAGTGACAAACTTCTTATTTCAATGTAAGGGAGGTAAGCAAGATTGAGCTAATTGATTATCTCCCTTTCATCAAACTTTTACACTTGCCTAATGCTGTGACAGCTGCTTCAAAACCTAGCTTTTCATCTGCTAAATTACGAGCTGAAACAAAATTAAAATATAAATTATACCTGACATTCAAACAATGTATCTATAATCATTAAAAATGTCAATATCATTCAAAAACTTTTGATAATTATTATTTGATACAGCGGAAATCTTGCCATGATTAGGTAATTAAAGTAAGGGAGCGAGTTATTTTTATACATCACAGCAGGAATCTTTCACCCATATACAATGATTTGAAATTAAAAACTATCATGCAGCAGGAACAATTTCTATAAATGTTGGTCATAATCAATCTGGCTGCAAGATTACGAAACGTTTTTGATTACGATTTCATACTCCTCAGTTTTGTTCACAATTTCCCATATAAAATGTGAGCGTGAGCATGAAATTGCACTCAAAATGTTTCATAATCTTGAAGCCCGATGCTGTCCTTCTATGTAAAAACAAGACCATTAATATCAGCTTGTATAATTTCTTACTGGCTAGCAGCCCGGGAAGACACAGTGAGTCGAAGATGAACGTGGCTAGGTGCAGTGGAAGCAGCGCCTCTCCGCGCATCTGCAGCTTTCCGTCGCGGAGCTGTTCCGCGCGGTTTCGGAGAACATCCAGTTCCGCCGGACCAAGAGGGATCTTCTTCAACATCTGGAGCAGCTCGGACTCCTGGTGGGCAAGCTTCACCTGTGGCGAAGTGAAATGTACAACGATGACCGACTGTCTTGCCGTGAACCTACTATAATTCAAGCGCTGACAGACCAAGGATGATAACTGCATTGCTACGGTACAGACAGCGCATTCCATCATGATCATGAACTTTCGGGAACATTGATACCTGCCGTACTTCGCAATTCAATCGCTAGCAATCCAGAGATCCTGGTGAACAGATTACATGAAATGGAGCCAATATTAACAATAAGTATCTCAATAATCCTGCATTCAGCTTCCTAATCTAGAGACATGCGCAGTTACACTGTTCTAGCTGTTCTGTCTGTACTACAGTTCTGCAGTTACACGGTGCGGTGTTGATCCTTTGTAACTGTGCATGACTCAGTACAGATATAACAGCTAGGTGTTTCCTTCCCGTAGAATGATCATAGTACTACCATGAGCATACCTAGTGTGGAGTTTGGCGCTATACAAATGGACGTATTATTATTCTGACATGGACTGACCTCCAAAGCCTTGCTGGACGCGGGTGGTCTGGCGAGCTCCAGGCCGAACATCCCGACTTGGAAGGCCAGGTGGTGGCACTCGAGCTCCTCACACAGAACGCTGACCAGGAACGACGCCTTGGACAGAGTGGCGCTGGCGAGTAGGCTGATGTTGTTCAGAGCCTTCTTCTTCTTGGCTGCAGATGAAATCATTACCATTGAAGTATACAGTACTTCTCCGAGTGAGTGAGTAGGTGGGTGGGTGAGTTATTGAGTGAGTGAGTGAGTGACTGAGAGACATACAGTGAGATTGAGTGAGTCAGTATGTGAGTGAGTGAGTCAAGTGTGTGAGAGATAGACTGAGTGAGTTAGAGATAGCGAGAGAGATAGTGAGTGAGACTGATAGAAACAGAGAGTGAGCGAGAGATTATGGAGTTTAACATTGCTGCGGGAATCTTTCACCCATTTGCGACGACAGAAACAGGGAGAATGAGCGTGTGTGTGCGTGTGTGTGTGTGTGTGTGCATGAGTGAGTTAGTGAGTGCATGAGTGTGTGTGTGTGTGCATGAGTGAGTTAGTGAGTGCATGAGTGGATGAGTGTGTGTGAGTGAATGAATGAGTGTAAGAGCGAGTGAGTGAGACAAGATCGAGATATTGAAAAAACTATTCATAGATTTAACAGTCAATGGACCAATCACAATTTGAAAATGATTCGTGGATGTGTCTTGATGATTCCATATTTTACCAAACCACAACTTGCAACAAAATTTTGCACTAAATCTAGTAAAAGTCATATTGATAAATAACATCATGAAGATAATCATGCTTTTTCTTACATTTTCAGAACAGAATTTGTGCCAGATGCTATTCATGAGCGCAAGTCACATACATACGACACCAAACACACGGTTTCTGTTTATTGTACTTACATTTTGGAGTTGGCACGTTGGCGGACTCTGCAATCAGGTCTGGTGGGTTGGTCAGCAGCTCCTCTGCCAGTTGTTGTGCCAGGTCACAGGCTTCCTTAGTGTGACCGTGAGCGTGGAGAGCCTCGGCCCGAGCAAACAGTATCTGAAACATGCAAAAAAATGTACATCATTGTTTCTTGAAATGCAAACTAAAACGCCACAGAACACTTGTAGTAACGTCATACAACTCTTATGGTATTAAAATCGTTCTACTACAAAATGACATCATATCAGCGATAGAAACTAACTTTTAAAACTTACTAGCCCGAATAGTGATAGAAACAACAAATGTAATGAATTTCTACTAGTCCTTAGCATTGGGAGAAATGGCCCAGGCTAGCAGGCTAGTGTTAATTTCGATCCTTATAACAGTTATATTAAATTCCTTAATAATTAGTCTCCAGTTGCAGAGAACTAATTATTAAGGAATTAAGAGCAGTTTGGGTGTCTAGTTCAGCAGGGAGAGGGTTAAACTTACATCCTGCGACTCCGAGTTCTTCTCCATGCCCTTGCTTATTTCCGGTGGCGTCTTGAGTCCAGCAAAATAGTTTGGCTCTTCGTTCTTCTCCTTCTTCTTCTTATCGTTGTCGGGAATCTTGGCCTTAGGATCGAAGAAGTACATCTGGTACTCGTCGCTGGACTGCTGCGACTCTGAGGTAGATGGTTCCACGGGCCTCGGAACCGGTCCGCCGGAACTTTCCATACTTTGACTAGATTGAGCAGTAGCTCCTCCTCCTCCCCCTCCTCCTGCCCCAGTGGCCATTGCCCTGGCTCCCTCGGGGGAGTCTGCAACGCCTTCATCCCGGGGGGAGGCACCCGCGAGATCGGGGTTGTCGTCTGCGACACCGTCGTCGAAGACGTCGCTGTCCTGGTGCACGATCATCCGGACGTTGTCGCTACGAGACACCTGTCCCGGGTACACCTGCGCAGGCTCGGGCTCGTCCAGGGAGTTGCTCCTGGAATGGAAGCCTTTGTTGTCGTAGCTGGAGTCCGAGTCCCGGAAGCCGCGTTCCGGCTCGCAGAATCCTTCGGAGCCGGAACTGACGGCACCATCGTTGATGGCCGAGTCCCGCCTCATGTTCATCGGGCGACCCTCGTGTCGGGATCGACCTCGTGCGTCCTGAGATCTTTGAGAGTGAGCAAGAGTTCGAGAGTTATCGGTGCTGATAATGTCCTCTGAGCATATAGTGACTGGCTGGACGCGAGACGGCTTCTTCCCTTCCGAATCGGATCCCTTGGAACTGAAGTGGTACACAAATCGAGCTCCGTCTTTTTCCGAGTACGTCACTCCCGGAATCGGATAGTCATCCCAGGTCATCTGACAAGCCTCGACCGCGGGCTTGAACCCAGGAAAGTTCTCGATGTCGTTTTTCTTGATGTTGCCTCCGGAGTTGTTGGAGCTGGATCCGCGGGCCTTCCGGACTTTCTCGATCGTTTGGATGTGCCACTCCTTGAACTTAGTGCATAGATCATCAGCTTGGATGGGCGAGAGTTTGGGGTTGAGGGCAGCTAGTCGCCACAGTGTCACAATCTCCTCGCACAGACTGGCGGCGGCGTGCTGAGTGGCGTTTGCGGAACTGTTCCCGCTACGACTGCAGTGGACCGCGTTGCCATTGTTACTCGCCGAAGCTTTCGTAGCAAACCACCATATCAATATCTGAAATGGAGCAATAGAAACATTATATTTGTGTCAAGACATCAACAAGCTGATGTAACAATTGCAACTGTAACTGTTGTGTATTTTCGTTTTAAAACCAGCCTATGATTCACATTAACTTTGAGATTGTAGTCTACAGTGCATTTCTGAATTGCTGTCAGCAAGAGTGAGTGATTGTTTGCCTAATGTTGCAGAAAGAATCTTACCGTATATACAACCACAGCAAGAATATTAATTACTTTAATCATCAGGTTTCTCATGTTTTTTGTGTGTTTTTCTTTTTCATACCAATACCCATATTTTAAAACTAAATTGACTTGAGCAACAAAGTCACTCAAGGGAGATACTCTTTTACCCAAATAATCTTTTCTACTCAAATGGCTTCTAACCTATATACTTCATATAATTCATATGGAAAGAGTTCTGTAGCCATATTTAATTCACATTACCTGTTCACACTGCAGAACCTCGTCGGTGAGGATCTCAAGCAGTGGCACAGAATTGCTGTCGTGTCGCTTGAACATTTCTCGGACAATGGACAACAAGTTCCACATGCCCTCTGGCTCTCTGCCCCTCAGTGGCCGCAATAGACTCTGCCATTCAGCTGCTGCTGGTGGTGCACTTGCTGACAGGTAGTTCACATCACTGTTAACATAGGGGAGACAGGTTATCATAATTTCAAAGAAATGTCGACAGTGTATCGGAATTTGTAGTGAAAGAGTGAATATGGAGTTTGACGTCCGCAGGATTTATAATTTGGAATACAGTAATTATTCAACAATTTAAAAAGAAATGAGTCTAATTCCTATCATTATTCCTTATGTGTTGTGTTGCTAAACTTTAATAATACAAATGCTTTTATATAAATTGGAATTACTATGTATAAGCATGGCAACAGACAATTGTGATTTCATCATAAAACAAGCCTGGGCTGCAAATTGATCGCCAGACAAATAAATTATCAGATTTCCATGGATCTGCGACAGTATTACTAATACAGTGCTCCCTTGATATAACGCCCTTCGGTGCACCGCGGATTCGGATACAACGCGGGGTCCAAGGTGGACCCCATTTAAACAAAAAATTAAAAAATTAAAATTTATATTTGTTGATATAACGCGGGTATTATAACGCGGGTGGCATGTCATAGACCCCCAAATTCAGCGTTATATCGAGGGAGCACTGTACTAATTCAAGCTACTGTCTGGACAGGGCAACCCACCTGAATACTATAGGAGATGGAACACAGAACTTGACTAGAGTTTTTTTGACATTTTCATGTAGAGTTGACTCGTCGAGACACCAGGAAGTCTGCTCACTAGCAGGAGGACCAGCTGTTGGATCTGGGAGAGAAATAAATAATACATAAATAAATAAACAAATTAATACAAATAATTATTTTAAAAAAAATCATATTAAAAAGTAAAATATTTATAAGAATTACCTGCTATTTTATATTTATTGCATGGGTAAATAACGCCTATGTTATGTGATAAATTATAAATACATACCTGGTGCCCCATACACAGTGTTCATAGCAGTTTCCTGAGAAGATAATAATTCATCTAGAAGACGTTGAGCTGTTGGTAAAATCTGAAAACACACACAAAGAAATATTTTAATTCATGTATATAAAATATGTGTAATATACAGTCACAATAAAAATATCCCCAGCCAACATACATAATTAGACATTTTATTTTAATACTATATTGAAAATTGAAGAGTTTTCAATTCTATAATATTATTTTTAGTAGACAAAAGATTTTAAGAAATGCAAATACAGTTTCAATAAAGTCTAGCTTTATATTAATGATTGCAGGTCAACGAAATTGTTAACTCTGCTTTTGAAAGTTGATAGTTGAGAAATTTTGAAGGTTCTGTAGAGAGGTTAAACAGGGATAGCTGATAAGTGATAAGAGACTTACTTGTTGTGGAAGTTCAGTAATAAGATACTGGGCAAATTTCTGCAGTTGGTCACGGTGGAGACGTGATAGTGACTCGGATACTGGCGCTCTTAGACATACTGCCGCTGCCTGGAAACAAAAATTATTGCAATAGAATTTTACAAATATTATTACTTTGTGCTAAATGAAACAGGACCTCTGCTGATCCTGGGATTCGAACCCGAGTTGCTGGATTGCGAGTCCAACGCTCTACCGACTGTGCCAAGGGGTATCCCTGCTGGCGGAGACCAGTAGGCACATCTTATATCACACCCGGCTACATTAATTACATGTGTAACTGTAGTTCTCAAAATTCCATAGTGATTATGGAGTTTAATGTTACTGCAGGAATCTTTCACCCAGTTACATCCCATAAAATTATGACACGTAATGTGCACACAACAATCATTCTCAACATCCTGGAGATCATTGCCACTCTTTACCACGATTTAGACGTGTGTCAGCCCTTCTTTTCACTCAGTACAGTGACGTCACATATCTGTCTGAGTAAACTTTGCACAGTTGGAAAGAACGTCTCCTATGGCATACTACTACATACCTGATGGATGCCGTAGAGACAGAGAGGGACAATGTGGAAGCACCAGGGGTGAGTTCAATGACACAAGTACTTGTAAGCGGATTACAAAACGAGCCACTGTCTCATGAGTCGTATGAACAGTACATGGGACAAGAAACCAGTTTAACTGAGCGGCTTACATAGCCCTGTGCTGATTGAACACGCCCCAGGATATGGTGCTGTTACCTACCTGATGAATGCGGTAGAGACAGAGCGCGACGACGTGGGAGCACCAGGATGCGGTGCTGTTGCAGGTGCAGGTACAGGACGAGATTCTCCGCCTGTCAAACACCACGGCCACGTTGTAGCTGCCTTTCCCCTGCGACTGGGTCAGATTCAAGTGAATGACCGTCGCACTCAGGTGGAAACCTGGTCAAAAGAACAAACAAATACCTTGAAAAATGAATTCACTATCAAAGCATCTAGCTATCTTATTTGAGTGAGTAATTCATTTACGTCAGAGTGGGAATCTTTCACCCATATGCAACGATTAATTTATTTAAATTATGGCTTTCAATCGGGCTGTTGTCAGGATTATTTTGCTCATATACGTTATTCTACAATTTATTGTTATAAATGTCTGGTACATGATATCGTGATGGGTCACCATCAGGACTATGAACCCACCTATTTGTAACGCATCTCGGACCGCCTTGCTCTTGTACAAGTGCTCTCCCTTGGTGAACTCATCTGCACTACCGTTTGCCAGACACGAGTACAGCCTATAGAGAAAAAAAAAGAAAAATCACATTCTTGTTAAAGGCACTGTTTATGGACATACCGTAGTCAAACATATTTTTAACTGAAAGTATGTACATTTGATTTGTCTACACAAGCATATTGGACAACAAGCTATATTTTCCACATATTTTATTTATTTTCTATCTCGCGATATTTAATATAAAAATATTGAAATTCAGTGGGAAAATGTAATCTGTTCTGAACACGATAATTACTATCTACTGGCAGCAGGGATATGCATACATACAAATAGCTAACATTTATGAATTCATGACATGACCTGTCATTTATTTAATGAAACTGATTACTCATTCAAATATTACTCAAATATTCTAGCAATGTTCTTATTACCTGATGTCTTCCTCATTTTCTGGGAAACTCCAAAAGGCTATCCGTAACTGCAGCTGTTCAGGAATAGGCTGACGGAAATGTTCGACCACTTCGAACGGGATGTGACAAGCCACGGCCTGAGCGGCGAGTTCGACAAGAGGGGTCACTTTGCTTTCTGAAATATAGGATGAATGAATGAATGAATGAATGAATGAATGAATGAATGAATGAATGAATTGATTGATTGAATGAATGAATTGATTGAATGAATGAATCATAGAATGTCAATGATATACAGCAAGGACTGTCCTGCAATAAGCAAAGTTGAATGCAACGAGGTAGGGACTTTAATTACCGTAGATGATACAGACAAGGACTTTACTCTATATGTCACAAACTATTTGACCTACCATAGCACCAGCGATAGAAACTAACTTAAAAACTTACTAGCCCGAACAGTGAATAAGATATGAATTTCTAATAGCCTTTAGGACACCTTTAGACTTTTGAGAAATGGCTAGTGGGTTAGTGTTAATTTTGATCCCTGACCGCCATATCTTATCTCATTAGTCCAATACCAGTGTGTATTGAAAGTACCGCTCAGTATACATTGTTAATAATACCTAGTTTGAAAAATATGAGTAATTATTTTGGGCAAGACTTGGTTTAAAAAATGCTTGTTTAACTTGTAAAAATGGTACCCGGTAGGATGGAATGCTATGAGTCTTATGACCTTCTTGCATTGGAAAACAGGACAATGAGTTTTATCTCTCATCATGTTGGAAGTGACCAGAGATGCCACAAAGAGTGGTGTATGTGTCTAATCAAGCAGGGAGAGGGTTAATACTCCCTTGAGAATGTTGAAGGTCTATTGAGCATGTTGAGTGCATACTAATTCATTACCAGAAGTAATAATTGTAATTTGTAATGCTAGGTGCACATGGGACAAAGTGTATGCAGTACATCCCTTATGTATATAAATACATGTACTTGTATTATTGATATTCACTATTGCCACCTCAATTAATGTCGGCATATTTTTTGTTACACAAAGTGAATAGATTAACCCTCCCCATGCTGGAAACAACTGGAGTTGCCCTAAAGAGGAGTGTCTGTGTCTAATCTAGCAGTGAAAGGGTTAATTTGTCAGCAATTGTTTTTTGATTAAACAAAGTCAATAGATTAGGTGATGTTTTGCCAATATTTTGACCTAGTGGTAGTGTAGGTCACAGTATATTATTGCACAGATTTAAGATTATCATGCTATAATATATATATATATAATCTAGCAGTGTCAGCATATTTAAATAGATTAACTCTCATCATATATATATATCTTCCAATAAACTAATGTTTGAGTAGCTTAAGAAATATTTCAATAGTTGTGGAATCCAACTCGCTATCAATGCGTTTACACCAAAACTTTCCATCCCGTTGTATAAACATTGGCAGTGCATGAAAGCTTGTTTATATTCTATACGCGTATAATCAAATATTTATTCAATTTCAACCTGTCCATGGTCAAAAACTGATAAAGTGGTTATTCTATTGGGAGTCCAAATGCACTGGTCGAGGCTAAACACTATCAATCTCAATTTACAATCACGGCCAAAGCAACATCTAATACATACCTCTTTATCTACCAACTGACAGTAAATGCATCTATCAATTGTGGTCACAAAGATTTATGAGTAAACTCAAGATAGCTTTGATTGCTCAAAAGGGCTTGTTCAGGAATATATATTTTAACCTTCTTTCTGCTGTTGTCAACCTAATGCCGGTCGCACACTAGCGATTTCCGTCTCTGATTTGCGGCGGGTTTCGATCGTCTAGTGTGTGGTGCTTGAAATATCAAAACATGCTAGATATTGTGCGACCGGTCTGCGCGACTAAAAATCGCAGTCGCCAGCCAGTGCACACTTGCGATTTTCCGTCGGCTGACAAAAATCGGCGACGGAAATTGCTAGTGTGCGGCCAGCATTAGATGCCACAATCGATGCTGATGATTTAGTGAATGAAAACTAAATTTTTTTATTATAATTCAAATAAATTGGGGTTTAGAGCCATTTTCAAGATTCTTTCACATCATATCTCAGGTTGTCTAGTCAGTTTTAGGGCAGTAGGAATCCCACAATATCCATAGCCCTGAATGTTACAGTAAACCTATGAGCATCAGATGGTACTGACAGACCAAGGATGATCACTGCATAATATTTGAAGAAGAGTATTATGTTATGCTATATACAGTTACATTTTCTCCTATATTATATTATGTTAAAATTACAACATTCAACCTAACCCCTCAATTTCGTAACCTAAATATATATGACTTATACGGTGGGGCAGTGGGCCACTTGGCTTACAGTATCGGCGCCCTAGAACCAATTTAGCCCTAGACGTAAACTACTATCTACATAGAGGTAGATCATCTTACACTTGTTATAAATAGTGCTGCTGCCTAACTGTGTCAACATACATATTTTTTAAACATTTAATCAATTTCAGTGTAATTTTCAAATCCTGGAATAGAAACGTGACAATGTTAGAGGTCGGGACTCAGAGCTTCGAGAAATTAATAAATGCCTACCTTGAATAGAGAGAAGCCTGTCTTGTAAATAGAGACCTGCCTTAAATAGAGCCCATGATGTACACGATGTATTAATAGATTTGTAAACCCATTATGTTTTATATTGTATATTTAATATACATATTTCCTTCTATTTTAGTATTGAAATAATGTGTTTCATATATTATACACCCAGTTGTCTTTTCTTCTCTTTTAACCCTCTCCCTGCTAGATTAAGCACAGACATAGCTCTTTATGGCATCTCTGGTTGTCTCCAGCATGGAGAGGGTTAATGTACAGCAAATTCCCCCAGAGGGGTAATGAAGTCTTATCTTATCTTGTATCTTATTTAATCCCTGAAACCCTCTCTCTCTCTGTAGCCATCAGAATCAATTACTGATATATACAAGCATGTTTGTTTACATCTGCCAGTCACTTTCAACCCACATGCCCTATCCCCATCACAACAATTGTCTGTGTATCGACAGTGAAATGTATCTGATTATAACCTGGACAGGACAGGCTTTATCATTTTATCATGTGAGAGAGACCCCCAAAGACAGCCTCTTCTGATTAGACAGTTTTAACTGGCCCTTATCTCAATGTAGTCAGCAAATCTTAGAGTGAATGAATGACCTAAAGTTCGAAATCACCCTCAGAGGGTCTTGTCCATTCCCTACCATATCTTTTGTAGATGTTGAGCTGAATTAGTGATTACGGAGTTTAACGTTGCTGCGGAAATATTTCATCCATTTTGCTGCCAATCGACTTGCAATCCGGCACAAAGTTTACAAAACTTTTCAAGTATGATTTTATGTTCAAGCTCAGATACGAATATGGACCTGGATTTGTGAACCACAATTTGTAATTGAGCATGATTTTTAGTTGAGCACCTGCAAGTACTGGCAGAACATGAAATATTACTCAAAAATCTTTCTGGAGAACACTGCCAAGATAAATTGGTTATCTTGGTTATATGTTTAACCATACATCGATCAGAACCCAGAAATATTATTCAATACCAAGGATTCCATGGATGAATTTTATCCGTAAAATTCATACAAATTCAATGTTAATGCACACCAATCATCTAGAAATATTTATAGATGGAACCGATTGCGAAAATATACAAGAAAACTTACTGCATTTCAAATGCATTAAATGCAAATTCATGATACGGTTACCCAACTTCTAGAGTGTCTGTCGTATGCAATTACAATAACATATTAACCCTT
>JAUTBZ010204971.1:0-21141 GCA_032361785.1 Lepetodrilus galriftensis | reverse complement strand
CAATTCTGATGCGTGTGCCACTAAAATCATTTCTGTTGCAATTTGTCCCGGGTGAAATGCTATTTTGACTGGACTAAGTATTGCGATAGTTAGAATTACTATCACGATACTATCACAATTTGACAAAAGGTATCGCGATAGTATTACGATAGTAGGCTACTTGACAAGGCCGTCGGAAGTGGGTATGCCAGTCATTAATGGCATGACCAATATTTCTCAGCAATTTTTATTTTAAAAACATTTTCTCATTTATGCCTGTATTTCAAACTTTCTGGAAGCCGCCTTTCATTAGACCCTAGTAGGTAGCTTAATTAGGTGTCTGATCTTTCTGCAGATGTCAGTAGATCACTTTTCATTACGCCTACATTTCAAAATTTCCAATCATAAAACTTGGGTACTAAAATATGTCAATATCTTTGCCGATCGATGCAAGGAAATTGCAAGGGGCGCATACCACCTAACTAGACTACAATAGATAACAGTGTGGGTTTTATCTCTATACAGTATAGCTACCAAGAAAGTGCACTTTGTTATGCCTACATTGTGGGTTTTATTTCTATAGCTACGAAATTGCATTTTGTAATGCCTACATTTCGAAATTGTCGGGAAACGCTCCCCCAGACAATCGAAGTTTTCTGGAATCATATCGCCAGATCACACTAGATATAACATTAATGGCCAGAAATAACATTCCTGGCCATTAATATCAGGAAACTGTACTTTGTTATGGCAACATTATGAAAACATCGGCAGCATGCCATCAAACACCACTGAATAACAGGTGCGAAAAATGTTAATTTTTGTTTTGTATATAGACACCAGAAAATCGTATTTTATTATACTATTTCAAAGCCTCCGGTGCTTAAATTATTGGGTGCTAAAATCTGTCAATATCTTTACCGATACAAGGAAGTCCCATTTTATAATATCGACATGTCGAAATTTCAGGGAGGATACCCACCAGACCACACTAAATTACAGTGTGTTTTCTTTTTCTATATATACCAGGAAATCGTACTTTGTTATGCCTACATTTCGATATGTTCGAGAGTGTCCCACCACTATATAGATAAAGTGTGAAAAAATATAATAAGTTTTGATCTGTATAGACACCAGGAAATCGTATTTTATTATGTGTATATTAAAAAATGTCCGAGAGCTATACCTATTTGATATGTTGCATTTTAGTACATTTATTTTAACAAGTAACATGATATTTCTTCATAGCAGGACATGTGTGGCAGGACCAATCCCAGTTTGCTTCCGACGGGCCTGATACATGTATACAGGACCTATTGTTCACAACTAGCATAATATTATTTGTATGCTCCTCTACATGCATATAGTTGTATCCTGGTTGGTCTAGAGTCAGAACCTTTGTGAAATGTATACGAAAATCAAAGCTATATAGTAGCCGCCACCTAATCGTGAAAAATCGACTTGTTCTCATAACTTTTAAAGCAGATGAGACTGCATGGGACACAAACATGCATGCTTTTTCAATTTGTTTTCAACTGCAAACAATCAGATTTCGCCAAATATATATACTGTTTGGAAACTTATATTTTAAAATAGTGGACATACTTTTAAAGTTTAAGCATATAATATTTAGGTATACGCATTCAAATATATCTATACTGATCTATATATTGAGTAAAATAGGAGTAATTTATACTTCTTCTGATACCAAGAATTTAAACCTTCTAATTTTTTTCTAGGTTAGCCTATATATACTATAGTATTAGATATTTTGACTATATACTAACTTACTCAGTTCCGGGGCCTGGTTACTGCATCACTCAGTAATCACGGGGTTTGTACCCCCCCCCCCCCCCCCCCCAGTCTCATTAAAATAACTAACGCTCAGATATAAATGTGGTATACGGCTCAGCTGGCTGAGATCTGATTTTAATGAGATTGGGTTCGCCCCTGCCATAGAATGAAGCTATAATATTCATAAGAGAAATACTATTGAAATCGGCTCTTGATCCCCATGTATGGCCTGTTCTTGTCGAATCCAAATTACTGTTAAAAACATTGAATAATAGTCATGAAACATAAATGTATATTATACGACTGCTTCTATTATATGTAAGAGGAGTAGGCCTTTTTAATCATCAAATTAAAGGCATACTATCACGGATATTTATGGTTGTTTTGGACTAGTTCTTAGCAACAACTGCAAAGTACATTCACTTGATATACATAAAAATCATGTTTGTACTTCTTAAAAGTTGACAGACATTAGTCTATAAGTATAATATTCGTTCGCAGATTCCTTCATAGATCAGTTGATGCATCAAAGACAAGATAAATAGTGGAACGTTCCCTTTATTCATATACAATATTAATAGTTTGATAACTATTGAGTATTGGGGACTAAGTACATCAGTAAATAACAACGTTTGGGTGGATAAATCAAGCGTAATTAGTCTCAAATCGTTATTCGTTTGTTCAATTTGCACGTACTGATGCCCTTCTTCACATACCCGCACATGCAAATTAGCTTATTTGCCTCTTTCTTCTTTCGAATGTCCCCCCTCTGCATAAAATAATACTTACTCAAAATATTTGGTGATCGTTATATAAACAGATTTGTTATTACTTGTGCAATATATTTTATTGAATATATTTTTTCGTTAGGGCAAATACAATAAGAAAATGAATTTGTTTTTCATTCCATGAAGTATTTACCGAGATAATCTACGAAATAGGGGTGTCAATGCAGGGGCGGATTTAAGGGGGGGCTCACCCGGCTTGCGCCCCCCCTAGAATTGGACAATTTGTTCAATAAACATGTATTTTGTATTATGGTGAAATTATGAGCCCCCTCTTAAAATACACTTTGAGCCCCCCCTAACCTGAAAGTCTGTATCCGCCCCTGCAATGCATTGCATGCCAAACTATAGCTGAATGCCAATATGAATGCGATAGACGTCTGGATTTATTATAATAGACTAGAGCAAGGCTAGACTTGTAAGCCAAAGTTCAACTGCGAGTTATCTCCCTTATATCCGGCTAGGAAGTCGGCGACAAGAAAGTTTTCATCAACTTGAAATCTCAAGTAAAATACAGTTTGTTGTTCATATTTATCCATATTACATTTATTAATATTTATCTAACTATGCTGGTACTTCCTTAAACGGGTTTTGGAAGATTGTTATTGTGTTCATATCAGCCAGCCTTCTTTATAATGTAGTCCAGTTTTCGATCAAATGAGGAACTTTACACTGTCAGTCCCCTGACTATTGTGTTTCTTTAATACCGATTTATCTGGATACTGTCAGAGTACTATCAGAGAACACACTCATATGAAGAGCATACGTTTCACTCTACAACAGACTAGTATTATTATTACTATTAGTGAGTATTTTTTAGTATAAAATAGTAAAAAATGTAGGTCACAAACAGCTGATATTATCATATAAATGAAAAGATGAAGACACAATAAAAAGAAATAAAAATCAACATGGAAATATGGATAGACTGAATATTGTCAATAATTATTGTTTCATAAACGCTTGTTGAAGTGAGCATCTTAATTTGTGAGACCAACACTTTTTCAAATGCAGTATTCCAAAGATAATACAATAATATTGTTACATATCTATGCAGTCATGGTTTGTGAATTCACTGTTTTGAATTAACCCTCTCTATGTGGAGGCAACCAGAGATGCCCTATGCATATGCCTAAATTTATTGAGGCTAATCCAGCAGGGAGAGGGTGAAATGTGCGCTTTCCGCGATTGTGCCATCTGCTAAGCAGCATATATATAATAAAGTACTCAGGGTTAGAAGTTCCCACTCGCCCGGCGGCCCGATTAATTTCTCGTAATGTTAAAGGTATCCTACGGCCGAGTAGAAATTTCATGTTTTGTTATTTATATCATTATTCGGGTGAGTATGTATTAAAGTTAAGTTCTAACCGTGAGTACTACATGTAATACTATGTTTATTGGAATCCAATCAATCAAAATTACTTGTAAATTTACTTTTAAACTAGACTAATTCTGTTTTTCATCAATCAATAAAATGACTTTTGTTTGAGAATTAAAAGTGGTCATTGCTCAACTACGGTATGTAGAAAACACACCAGAATGCCAATGTCGCTCACTGAGTGCCAGACTGGTTCCACATTCATTTCCATCAGTCTCCTTAACCTGGGAAACATCTGTTTCAGATACAAGCACATGCAAGGTCATGACTTGAGAAGTCTGGTGGATCATGGATCCATTGCCGTGTGTCACTGAGGGGTGCAATGGCATAGGCAGTTCTGAGTACGGTGGTTGGTGTCGGACATGTTCCTTGTCCAGTCCTCCTCGCCCCACGGGTCAGTCGCTGACCGCGGCGTTGGACTCGCTGACCCTTCAGACAGCGCCACCTGGTGGACCAGTTACAGATAAAAGGTCATCCTCCTCGCGGAAGTGTCTGGTCCGTGGGTGTCGTAACTACGGCCACTGCACGAACAACTACATCTGCAATAGCTGTATGGCATACGCTCAAGTAAAGCTGAAGCTCCGCAATATCCACGAGAGTAAAGAAGGAAGCTGTGTCACGCCCGGGTGTCCAAACAATTCTAGTCCTAGGACATTCTGCAGAGACTGTGAAGATATCTTTTCATCTCCAAGATCTGGTGTCCTTCAATCGCAAGTGAGTACAAGTCAATGTACGACAGACAGCTGTGTCAATTATGGGAGCTCTAAAAGAGATGGTTTGTGTCATGAATGCTACACCACGTTCACCTTCCAGTGTAAGAAACCGAACTGTGATCAGTTAAGTCTAGCCAAGGACGGGTACCTATGTTCTAAATGTTTGAATCTGTATGAGCAGTCTGCTACACAACATACACAAGGAGATGCTGGTCCTATAACTCCTTTAGGACTGCCTTCAGGAACTTCTTTAGGACATCTTTCAGGAACTCCTTCATCTTGGAAGCAGTGTGCAATTAAAGGATGCACCAATGTTGGCAGTAGTTCAAATGGACTCTGCCGTGAATGTTATATTAGGCAGGTAAATTTGCAACCTGAAAGAGGAGTAGAACAACACCAAGCACAAGCAGATGCAAGAACCTCTGTTTCTACAGCAAAGAAAATGTGCACCACCTTGAAATGTCAATACTATGGCAATGAGGAACAGAATGGCAAATGCAGTGAATGCTTCAAGAAGGAGCTCAAAGCTTCTGAACGACCGTCATCTCAAGTCACTCCCACTGCGAGATTGGAAATCATGTGCAAAACAGCAGGCTGCACATTCTATGGAGATATTGAGACTAAAGGTTTGTGCAGTGGCTGTTTCAAAACATTTCTGGAAAAGGACACCAGAGAATTCATTGAAAGAAAAAGGAGTCACTCTGGACCACCCACTTTGTCAACGAAATCCACCAAAGACCTAATGCCATTAAAGACAAATGACAAGTTCTTGACAACCCAGACACCTCTGAGGAAACACGTTGGTAATAATGACACAGTTCCAGCAGCAGCAGTTGCTCCTCTTGGTGCTCCTCTACAAGGTCAACAGGAACATCCACAGCTGGGAGTTCCAGGAATTGCGGTTCACTCGCCTAAAGGGACCATAGTTTCAACTAATCTCAACAGCACTACACAACCACCCCATGGACAAACATCAACTCCAACTCCATTTCTTAAAGAGACTCCTTGTCCGTTTTCCATTTCAAATCTAGATAAATCAAGGACCACTTCTCAGACATGTCCAGATGCAGCACAACCCGCAGCACAACCCGCAGCACAACCCGCAACACAACCTAGTTCCTTCTACAAGGATCCGCCGACTGCACACAATCCCAGTCAAGCTGCAATGTTTGGTGGCATGAGGGATGTGGATTCTGATGAAATATTTGGCGATGGCATTAAAAGAACATCTCCACTGAGACACATCCCTCGATCTGTCAGCATGTTCACTGTCTTGGAAGACAAGTGCAAGAGAGACTGCGGACGACAATGTGTCCATGAAACATGGCCTTATTGCATGGCCTGCTTTGAGTCGCTTCAAGTCCAGCCTCAGACTCCCTTATCTCCTGAGAAGAATCCTAGAGAACCTCCTGCTAGCATGCCCTTATCTCCTGAGAAGAATCCTAGAGAACCTCCTGCTAGCATGCCCTTATCTCCTGAGAAGAATCCTGGTCCGCAACACCTTGCAAGTGGCCAGCGTCGACTGAAGAGACTAGGGTCCGTCAGCAATCCGTCGCTAAACAGTCTGTCGGATATCTGCAGTTCTGATGGATGCGACAATTTAGCTTCTTCCGAGAACTATCCCATGTGTGACAGCTGTTGGAGGACACAGGACAAGGCAGATCCAGAACGTCCTGGAGTTCCTTCACGCCCAGATCCTGACAACTTTCCATCTGATTTTGTCGACCATGGCCAACTAAAGAAGATTTCCCTTAAGCTTCCCATTTCTGATCTTCGCAGCATTGACTGTGATGCCATCCTTTGTCTGTGGAATAACAAGGACATCAATAATGGTAAGAACTTTTGATGAACCATAAAATTATCATTGAAGCAGATCGTCCCAAATGGGTGAAACATTCCACCAGCGACGTTAAACTCCATAATCACTTACTCACTCATTCAACAACGTGATTGCAACGAAAAATTATCAATACTTGTAAAAACTTGTGAAAGTCCAATTTTGTGTGTGAATTTTATAAGTTTGTACATGTGTCCCTCAATAAGAGTAATAATCCTTAGAACCTGAATGTTGTTTAAATCATTTAAATCTATTTAATTGCTGATGTATTGTAATGTTGATTGTAGGATTGCACAAATACTGTACCTTTCAGGACACCATGCATTGCTTGATGTGGCCGGCAAAGACAGCATCAAAGACATGGCCAGCTTTAGTAAGTAAACTAGTCTTTAATTTTTTTTATTTTACAATATTTCAAAGAGTTATGTTTATTATAGGAATTTACTCAAATTTTGTACTTTTATCTATTATATCCTTTCATTGTACTTAAAGAGACTCAAACACCAAATTAAAACCTAAAGAACAGTGATTGATTTCATTCCAAATGACCTGTAATATCAATAAATAAGTTCATTTTCTGGGCAGTCAGATCGTTTATTTACATATATTGTTAGGTTAACATGACTGTGTGCAATGTTGACATGTGACATCATCTAAGTGACGTCATGTTCGGGAAACCTATGCAGATGAGATGTCATCGCTATTTTCAAAAGAAACAAGTAAAATGGCGTATAAATTGACTATCCTGCCAGATATTTCTTAGAGTTTCTTCCCTTTTATTTCAGAATCTAGTCTGCTGCGTGGCAGTGTTGTGGAAACAAGTGGCGGCTGTACGAAGGCCCGCGTCATGCTACACTACAGATACACAGTGTTCTCGGACCAAGTCATCGCCAGCGCTCTCAAGAAGTGTTTGACTTACTCCGAGATCAAGGGCATGTCCTGTATTGTCCTGCCCGTCCGCTACTGTGGTAAACAATCTTTTAATTGATTTTGTTTTCAGCTTCTAAAAGACTTCTTACTTTTAATTGTTCCATGGTGTTGTGCTACTACAGTAGACCTCGCATATAATGGCTTTACATAAACCGGACTCTCACCTATAACGTACTGAATCTAAGCTCCAATTTAAATAAATGTACACACGCGTTGTGCCAACAATGGTTTCAGATGACCTGTGTGGTGATCCTGCGCTGGCGACTCGGGTGACGATGTACGTCATCTCCTACATGCAGAAACTGACCAACTACTCGCAGAGTCTGCAGCGCTTCCTCATGCTTATGGAGTCCAAGGCCATGGAAACCTTGTGTAAAGAAGAGTTCATCTCAGTCAGTGCCAAATCACACCCTCATCATAACCAGAAAGCCAATAGACCAACTCCAAGTAGGTGGTTTTAGATATAGCGCTTGTTGGGGCGGGTGGTAGCACAATGGAGTCAATACAAAGGTTCCGGGTTCAAATCCCGCCGCCACAGGAGCCCAGCATCAGTGTTCATTAAAGTTACCTTTCTGACACGATATTGATAGGATGCGTTGACTGTAGCAATTGCAATGCAGTTATCATTGGTCTGGTGGTCGCAGGTTTACTGAAACATTCAGCGCTACAGATGTTGCGGGTTTCCTCCTGCCCTAAAGTTACTGACAAGCTGTGATATAAGTGAAAGAATCTTGAAAGTGGTCTTTACCCCAATTCAAATAAATATATATATATATATAGACATGGCAGCTAATATTCCTTTAATATTCATCGCAATTGGGTGAAAGATTCCCACAGCGACGTTAAATTCCATACTCACTCATCAACTATTTTACGATTTTGCTTCTTTTTTTTTATAGATTGTAAGGCGTGCAACAACAGACCAGTAGGTAAGAATCTTTGCCATAGTGGGAGCGAAACCATTTTTAAAGTTGGTTTTAAAACCCAATACGTCGTTACCTATGGGTTAAAGATTTCCGCTGTGACGTAAAACAATAATTCACTCACTTCAAACCCAATTCAACCAATCAACCAACCTGTTCTTTAGATCCAACTAACGGTGTAATACTAGTATAATACTTTTAATAGACATTACATGATGTCACAATTGGCAAGATTCGCCAATGGAATTACAAATTGTCTCAAATCAATCAGCAAAGCCGTGTAATACACACTCCATTTCCATCTCCACACACATATGAGAAATATATTTCTATAATTTATTGATCAATACTTCCATTTTGAGGTCCAGAAATGTGTCTTTGTTATCAACATGATCATATCAATGAGTAATATTGGTGTTGATTGCAGCATTGCTGAGACCTCTTTCCATAAGCAAGAGCTGTTCTGATGAGTGCAGACTGTTCTGTCTGGTTTGCCTGAAGGACAGCAGAAAGAAGGATCTAGTCTGCAACAAACATGGATGCTGTCTGGCCCCTGTGGGTAAGCACCCTAAAGTCTCTACAACAGACAGCCAATGATAACTTTTCATGTTTCAGCCAATGATAACTCTCCATGTTTCAGCCAATGATAACTTTCCAAGTTTCAGCCAATGATAAATATTCACATTTCAGCCAATGATAACTCTCCATGTTTCAGCCAATGATAACTCTCCACATTTCCTTACCATTGAACTGAATCCTATTCCGCTAGCTATACATATTATACATGAGGTTGGTGGTAGCGCAATGGTAGAACGTTAGACTTGGAGCCAAAGGTTCCAGCTTCAATTCTCATACTGTATGGTGACATAAAACAATAATTCACTCACCAGGTTCCAATGTTCATGAAAGTTACCTTTCTGACGTGATATTGTACCATGGCAATGCAGATATCATGCTTGGTCTGTCAGTACCAGTCAGTTTACTGCAACATTCAACGCTACAGATGTTGCAGGTTTCATTCTGTGGAACAGGACCCACGATGTCAATAGGGCTGTTCGTTTTGCCACAAATCGGCAGCCGCTTGACCCCCGGTAACCCTGCAAACACGCTATATTTGCCCAATTCCATACCCAACAAGCCGGTCTTTCAATAGCGGAAAAACGGGCACTTGTCGGCGACTGAGAATGTGGAATTACGGGGCAAATCGAGCACTTTTGTGGGGTTATCGGGGTTAATCGTCTGCCGATTGGGGGTCGTCCAGTGGCAAAACGAACAGCCCAAATGATCTCATGTATGCACATTTTGAAGAATTTACAGTAAATATACTAAATATCACATATTTTGGTCAGTAAAATTTGTGATTTAATTATATTAAAAAATGACAACTAAAGAAGTGAATATTTTGAACATGCAGATCAGCATGTCTTAAGATGAACCAACCTGTTAGAAGTTGATGTCTTCTGTCTAGAGGTTGATGTTGCTCTAATTGGAAGATGGTAATGTATGTATGAAAATTCCTTTTTCCCCCCCAGGACATAGAAACACGTTTGCTTTGCTGGTGGCTGGACATGATGACAAAGCCAGATCTGCCGAGATATTCATTGAGGACATTGAGCGCATGGAACAAGCTCTGAAGCACCAGGACACAATCGGCATCAGGTGAGGGTCGGGATCAGAGCCTACCTACATAGAGCCTTCCTCCAGCAGATCAATGACCTTGCTAATGAGGCCCATCCATCCATAGGTGAAAGGGGGGCGGGATGTAGCGCAGTGGTAGAGTGTTAGACTTCGGAGCCAAAGGTTCTAGGTTCAAATCCCGCCCCGGGGGGCCCGGCATCAATATTGATAGGATATGATATTGATAGGATGCACTGACTGTAAAGTGGCAATGCAGTTATCATCCTTGGTCTTGTCAGTACCAGCCGGTGCTCGCAGGTTTACTGCAACATTCAGCGCTACGGATGTTGCGGGTTTCCTCCTTCCCTAAAACTGACAAGTCGTGATATTAGTGAAAGATTCTAGAAAGCAACTTTAAACCCCAATATAAACAAAAAACAAACAAACAGCTGCAGCCAGTACTCTTCAAGAATTTACACACGTACTGGAAGAAGAATGGGACAAGTCGAGTTCTGAAATTTGGTAGAAAGCTTCCCCACTCAAGATTTGCTGGCCCTACATTTAATTTTTTGTGATAATGTAATTTGTAAAATATATGAATGTGCAATATATTAACCTCTATTCTCAGATGTCATGTTGAAATATTCCATTATTCAATAAATTAAATGTACATATTATTTTGTTTTGTGTGCATCTGTAAGCAGTGCAGCTTGAACGCACGCACCCCTGGATACTTGCTAAATGAAACTCGATTTGAAACGGACAACAAATTCTGGGAGTGACTTCCCTTTTTGGACTACGCACTATAAGCTGCAGATACTCTTCAAGAAATTTCAGTTGCATTGGACAAAGATTACCGGTATAAGGGACTGGATAACGGACTTCTACTCATTTTCATCCGACGATGTAGCGGTACATATTTCTCGCCTTGAGTTTTCTGCTCTTTCGGTAGAGGGTTCACCGGCATCAATGTTCACGGAAGTTACCTTTCCGACACGATATTGATAGGATGGCAATGCAGTTATCATCCTTGGTCTTGTCAACACACAAGCTTGTACCAGCCTTGTCAGTACTAAACTTCTCCAGTAAAATGTACGATAGATTTGTTTTAATGTAAACAAGTAATGTAAGTTCATTTGGAAGTGCAACAACCGATTGTCTGCATCATGAGTAAAGAATGCAGTTTCCAATTTCTCTGAAAACTTCTGAATGTGACAGTCAACTATATAATACACTGTTCACTGTTGTTGTTGTTGTGAGTGAATCATTTTCCTACTCAAATTGAGTAGGGAAGACATTTCTGGAGTTAAAAAAGCCATAATATACTCAACCAATAAAGCTTAGCAAATGTTTAATAGTGTTCACATGGAAATCTTATTACTGAAATATATGTATTTGTACATAATACAGTTACCACAAAGATACTGTCATATCAGAAATTTATAGCGAAATCACATTAACTACGTATGTTGGTTTGAACTTCAAATGGATTTTTGGTGAATTCAGCAAATTTTGAGTGCAATCAGGGTAAGTTGAAAGTTGATATCAAATCTTTTCAAAACTACTGTGAAATATAATTTTCTGATATATGACAGTGTGGAATGCCTCAACATTTTCGAAATTAAATCATATGGAGGTTTCTGTTAAGAAGAAATATTCATGATAATGCTAACAACTGAAATGTTCATTACAGTACAATATCACGTCGTATGGGACGTCAGCAACAAATTTGACAAGTTTAAAGACTGACCACATTTGGTTAGGACACGTCCCACTACTTTGTGAGAGGATCATGAATTAGAGACGTCATTAACCTCCTCACTGCTGCAGGCATATCTATATGTCAAAAACACATGCACAATGGAACAATTCAGCAGGGAGAAGGTTAAGATGTAATTGATTTCAGAATGTAGGCCATTTGGCTAGAGATTTGCAGCAGGGCACATATACGAGAATCAATCCACAAACTGTCAGAAATTGGTTGCATACAGTCCAGTTCCATGCTCAGAGAGCAGTAGTCAGTGTGCCTTTAACGCGACGTCATATGGCCATACATGTAAGATAGAGCCAAATCCACCAGCAATGGTGACTAGCATTAATGGGACCAAACATTATTCGATTTAACGTTACATTTTCCGACCAAATGCTCAGTTTGGCGTAGACGTCATATACAGTGTGCTCTCAAACTTCCACTCATTCAAAAATGGAACAAAATCAGTGTAGCAGAGATTAACAGGTTTACAAGGCATATGATACGACGTTGTACAACAGTCATTTGTGACAATGGATTCCACACAAAGTTATTGACTCTTCTGAGAAAAAGATTTCCACCCCGGCACCACAAAATGTTATTCCAGATGTGTTGGATTCAAAGCACAGTATATTGGACATGACCATGTGGTAGAAAAAAAATTAATTCTGTGTAAAGTAGTATGCTTATATAAATCGTATGTATACACAGGTTTTAATGACGTTCGTATTTCATCAAATTTGCTAAACTTGTAAAAAAGGTAAAAAAGACGTAATATATGTATAAGTGACGGGGCCTGAACGGGTCCATCATTTGGTACTCGGATACCCGCGCGGTTGGACCAGACTGTCAAGTACCCAACCATCTGTGGATCGGACTTGTGGATCGTTTATTTTTAAATGATGTACAATGGCAGAAAACAACCAAATCTAATCATACTGCATACTGTACTTATTTGATACCGTACTGATGAAGAGTTGTATAAGACGAGCAATATTCAGGTGATTATGATAACATATTTTTAAAGTTAATAAATATTATTATTTAGGTACATCAAAAGCTATGTGTAATAGTTTAAAGACATACTATCACAGATTAGGTTGTCATTTTGGACCAAATTGGAGTTACATTCCGCTCTGTACTTTGATGTTTGAATCTTAATTTTGAACAACCAGCACCGACTTATTTCATATTTCATTTGGTATGTGAAGCGTATCATAAAATTTCAACATGTATGTATCACTAATAATATATGCTTTTATGTATTTTAAATATATATATATATATTAAATTCACATTCCACGCTATACGTTGATGTTTGAATATTAAAATACATGAAGTTACATTCTTTGCTGTTCCTCAAGTCCTAATTTGGACTCGAGTCTTTGATAAACCCGACTCGGCCCCGGGAACCCAGGGACTCATTCAGGCCCTATTAAGTGAACATACTTTGCATTTATAGATTATCTCCAATTTGATCAAAGACAACCACTAAATCTGTGATATTGTGCCTTTAAAACTGCTTGGAGCTGCGATTTATACACTACACTACCCACCCCATCCCCAAAATTAAAAAATCACAACAAAACCCACCCCCCACCCCAAAACCCCACCCTTACACACACACACACACATACACACGATAGCACCATACATACACACAGAGAGATATATACATAATAAAACATCAAGAACAGATCCCATGTTGATAAGTGTGACAGAAATATGAATAATAATAAGTCATGTTGATTCAATCAAAAGTCCGTACTGCAGCCTCGCGACATGACACTCTTGTCCTGACTGTTGAGTCCCACAATCTTGATGTCATCACTTGCATATGATGGCTGTATGTTAATTGTCATCGCAGGAGCCACCCCATATTTACCTGCAACACATTGTTAAAGTTAGATAATGAGTACGGTCATATGTTATCATGTTTATGCCATCAATAATCAATCAATTGTGGTATAATTCTGCCACATTACAAAAAGGTTTATCAAATAATATAGGAGTGAAATATAGGAGTAAACAATACTAAATACTAAACAAGAAAATACTAAACAAGCTTTTGCATGATAGCATTTTTATGAAACGAGTTTTTTTTTTTGTGGTTTGACAATATCTGGCTTCAAGACTTAATATTCTTTTCTAAAATAATTCTGAAAAATAAAACAAGAATGTGTTGCCCTTGCAAAGTTCAATTTATTCAATTTAGAATTTTCAGATACATATATATCGACTGTGTAGTGGGTCAATTCAAAATAGTATGCTCATAATGAGTTTCAAATCACATTTATTTGCACTAAAAACATCATTCCAAATAATAATGGCAATAGAAGCACTGAAATATAAATGAAAAAGCAAAAACAAGAAAGATTTTGAAAAAGTTGATTTTTTAAAGAGAAATAATGTTTACACCAATGGCAATGCGTACAAAATGTAAATATGTGTTCGTACATGCTTTATTTAATTTTTATGGTTGAAATTAAACATTATCTTATTTTAAAATAAATTCTGAAAAATAAAACAAGAGTTACCGTATTACCCTTCCAAAGTTCAATTAATTTTATTAAAAATCGATTGTGTAGTGGGTCAATTCATAATAGGAATATCAAAAGGGACACTGAAAGGCAAAGATTGGTGGGAAAGAATGTTATTACCCTTGTAATGTTCAGGTATACATATCGATTGTGTAGTGGGTCAATTAGGAATGTCAAACAGAATGGAAAGGCAAAGATTGGTGGGGGGAAATGTTTACAAAGAGTAAAAACTTATCTTTAGAAAAATAAGTTTTAAGACAACAGCAACATGGAAACATGTTGCTTGCTTGCTTTATTATTTCATGTTTTTAGTAGAGATTTTTGCAATGAATGTCATCTTCCAAGATGTGGTATGATATTTTAAAACAATTCTTAAAAATAAAACATAAATTAGTACCCTGGATCGTTTAATTTACGCATTACACATGTAGTATACCGACTGTGGAGTGGGTCAACTCAAAATATAAAATGTTCTATCACATTTCTATTCAATAGACAAATAATTCCAAATAGTAATGTCAATGGAAGCAATGCAAAGTAAAGGTTGGAAATGTAAAAATATGTTTTAGAAAAATAACTTTCAAGAAATTAGTTTAATTGTCAAAGTATATATTCATACTTGCTTTTAAAGGCATACTATCACAGATGGTTGACCTATATAGTGGTCTAGCATGGTTTTACCTGAAAATAAACACATTTGTTTTGACTACACAAGTACCTTATACAACCAAATTACTTACGGTATTCCACATGTCTCACTAGTTATCAATATTTTAATATTTATATTTCTATTTATTGCATTATCTCGACGTTCCCTTATTTGTGCCAGTGGTGATGAAAGGTCTCACTATTTATCAATATTTTAATATTTATATTACTATTTATTACATTATCTGGACGTTCCCTTATTTGTGCCAGTGGTCATGAAAGGTTACTTTGACGGTGTTCAATGCTTAGAATTATCTCCCTTAGTCAGGAAAGCAGAGGAAATTATTTTATTCAGGTGATGCAATGGAATTGTACCTCTCCTGCAGCAGTAAAAAGATATTTGGCAGTACAAAAGTGATAAATATTTATGCTAAGAGCATGTACTTTGCACTGTTAACTCCAATACTAGTATTACTACAGTCCAAAACGACAACTTGATCTGTGATATTATGCCTTTCAACTTTTATGATTAAGGAGGCTGGCCCTAGTTTCGCCCAAAGTTTCTAGAACAAAGAAATTCCTGAAATGTTAGTATGCTGTTCGTTATTCAAATACGAATCCAATGATATAAAAAATATCATGGGGTCACCACGCACATATGAAGCCAGTCTCATTAAAATAAGATCTGAAACTAACGCTCTAACAGATATATGATACTCGCTTGTTTACGGTCTCAGGAAATCGCCATAAGAGTGGCGTCAATTTTAACTCTTTGACCGCAGCCAATCATAGCCTCGTCTAGATAAACGCTCGGGGTCGTTTACAAACTTTCAGAACCTTTTAATATGTAAACCGGCCACTCATTGGCTAATACTGCCACGTGACCTGAATGCAAGATCATCGCGGTGAGGTCAAAGGGCAATCTGAGGGTAAATGTAGACTAATGCTGATTCCATCAGATCTCAGAGATTGAGATTGATATGAAGGTATAGTCCAAGAGCTCACAGGGTTTTAATCATGCTTCATTTTCAAAAAGGTTGGTTGGTATTGTTGGAAAGGTCTGTATTTCTTACACAAATCTGATGGTGCATTACTTCAAAATCGATCCTCGAAGTTGGGTACCCTCAGTAATGACATATGGAGTAAATGTGCTTTTTCTTAACGTTAATTAACATTTGTTCACTCACTTAGTCACTAGAGTATATGGACACACCACGAATTATGATATACCAAATGAAAGGTACATACCCTAAAGAAATACTATACCAAAGTTTAGACACAATTGTTTCTCTCACAGCAACGCATTTCATGAAAGGTTTCAAAATGGTACACGGTTGTATTCTATAGAGTGTCACCTACTTTGAGTTGTGCTACTTTGAATATGGCAGGGGTTAATTGTGGAATCATTTTTCAGTACTATCGTCGCCGAGTTCACGAAATATGAGTACCGTACAATTGCAGTACACATCACTAAAATCGCCTAAAAATGCAATTTTTAACCTGATTTTGGAAAAATAAAAAATAAAAAATTATAAATATCAAATGTGTATGAAACCAAGTAACATTTCATTAATCCAGGGGAGGCAAGTCTTTTTTACATTTTCGGTTTGATTGTTTTACATATACGGTTAAGAATGCCTTTTACATGCTCTATCCTAAATAAGCTACAGGTTTTTTGTAGATACGCATGCTCAGACATTGTGGTATGGGCACAGTCATATTACTAACCATTAATTGCTGGAAGTTTGCTGTTAATGGAGCCATCTGGTCCCTGGTAGCTAATCATGTCGTGTTTAGCCACTGGTCCAGTAGTAGCCACCCCTGGATTGATTTTCACTATATGGTCAGTGTTTGTGTTGGTGCCTGCGCTGTTCATCTGAAACAGAGGTATTGTAAGCATGTTGTATAAACATTATAATGACGCCGCTGCATGAGCAATGAGAACATTTATTTTTAATTTTTTTTTTTTTTCCCCAAGTGTCCACGTGTCCAAGTGTCATAAATCACAAAGCAGAAGCCAATTGATTCACAAATACTAAAATATATATAAAATCTCCCGTGATGGCATTAAATAATTTTAAGGCGAGGCATTTTACTTTTTTAATACATTGATCTGAGACCCCATCTAATTTTTCTGCAATACAGTACTACCCAGTATTAAAACTAAAATTTTAAACATCATCATCATTATTTGTGTTTTGTATCAATAGATTCATCTTTCAGATAACATTTAGTTTCCTATCAAACTTGGTAATGGCCATGAGGAAAATCACTGTATATTACTAGTAGAACACTTAATATTAAATAAGGTCCATTTAGCAGAGAATTGTAATGTCGTATCACGCAGATTTCCATTCTGTATGTAGTGTACACAATATACTGGCTGAAAATGCATGTGGACAAAAAAGTATGGACAAAAAAGTATACAGTTTCTGATGGTGAAGATAGAGGTTTCACAATCGTGTACTCAAATGAAAATATTAAAATACCTTTTGTTGCGTGACGTTTGTAGATCCATAATATTCATGCCGCACATTAACTGAGTTCCGTTCCTTCTCGGGCAGCTCCCTGTCTCCAATGTGATTCTCGGAACTGTCTGGCACAACGTAGCCGCGTCGGTCCAACATGCTGACAAGAGACAGAGGTAGTACTATTACAATCAACTAGTGATACACTGAGTAGAAAGATCATCGAAAATCACATGTCATTAAATCGAAGGACAAAATTATCAACTCATGAATATCTAAAATTTTACATCATTAGTTATCTTGCCTCTGCATCAAACTGTCTGATCTGATTGGTTCATGTGAACTTAATAATTATGTTACGTGTATATCCTCCTTGAGCAATTGAGAGATACATTTCTTAGTGGGAGGAGAAAAACCCTTATGCATCTCCACATGACCATGCAACGATATGTGTCGCACACATTTTTAGTTTTATCTGTTCAGCTTGTATCTGTACATTTGGTGAGATATGATATTACAAGTATTATCAGTATCTTAGTTCTAAGGCTTACCTAGGCGGGATTGGTCCACATAAAACTGTCATACAGTTCTTAAATATTGAGCCTTTGCTGTACGGGTTAAAGTTTTCCTGGCCCCTCTTAGATGTAAACGAGCCTTTTATCTGAAAACATAAGTTGTCTGATGTTATTCTGAAATTTCAACATGTCCAATTATCATACTGACACAACAATGAACAATCATTATGATATAATCACACAACCATGAACAATCATTATGATATAATCACACAATCATGACCAATAATCATCATATTATTTGTTTCTGGAAAAACACAAAATCCTATCAGTCAAAATGATAACATGTTTGCTCAATATGCCACGATTTGTAGTACAGACTTTTGATTTGAATAAATAAAAGTCCATAATTATTTAGGCTAATCCTCTCAAATTGGAAATAATCGAGTGTTTTGTAACAATAAATATTATGTGCAAAATGGAACAAATTAAAAAAATTGAATTAAGATCATAGAATTCCACTTTCTCGGATACAAAATATGCTTTAATATTTTTTTTCTCACAATTTGAGTTAATTTGCCCAGACTAATTTGCCACATGCACCACATTGTTCATCACTTAAACAGCTACAGCTATGGACAGCTACGAGCACAACAAAACATTTTGTTACACCAACTTACGTCCTCATTCGTGGTTTGTTCAGAAGTGGTCAAGTATGTGTGAAATCCAGCCAGACCAATTATTGACCAGACAGAGAAGAAACAAATTATAGCTTCCACAATAGTGGTAGTGGTCAAGGAAATTACAATATTCTTGTAATAAGGAAATAGGTCATCATTCACATACAGACTTATAGAGCAGACAGTTCATGCGACTTCGGGCAAAATCATTCAACATAACCTTTTTCACAAACTTATTTTTATAAAATACAATAAAGAATGTCTGTACATTTGCTGAACTAGTAACACATAATTTTTCATTCAGTTATTAAAAACAAGCTCATTATAAATTTTACCATAAACGTCTATACAGTATTACTAGTCTAACAAGCAACGGAAGATAATTTGGGCACCTTCGAGATGTGGAATACAACATACAAACAATTGAGAAATTTATTGTAACTATCAGTGTAAAGGATATCTTGCAGGCGAATCCTTCATCGCAGTGAGGAAGTTATCATTCTGGGCACCTGAAACATAATCCATAAATTATTCAATAGAAATACAAAACCATATCTCAATATTACATTTACAAAAATCAATACAATTATAGAAAACTATTCTAGTTGTAATTCTACAGTCATTTATTTATATTTATATCAATGCTAGGTTTTCATGCCAAGAATTTTCGACAAATCAAAATGCACATTATTATGAACCAGAAAAAAAAAGTAATTCAGGTACATGTACTTTTATAATTTTAATAAATGTAATTAATGTATGAGTAGATATGTGAATGTGGATGTGGCTAAAGAGATGATTGACTGATATACTTACGTAGTATGAGATGGGTGAGAACACAGGCAAAGATGTAAATACACAGAATGGACAGGGACAGTATGAAGAGGTAAAAATAGCGGTAGTTCCGCCTTCCAACACAGTTCCCTACCCATGGACAGTGGTGATCAAAGCGTTCTGGAAAAAAATGCAATGAACATATATGTAACTGAGTCATACAACACACAATAAAGCTGATATATGTGCGACTAAATACAAAATAACTTTGGTGTCCTTAACCATTGTGTTAACCTATTATTATTTCACTTCACACTTTTGCTTCATAATAATATACGGAGGCATGCAGTTCTGTCATGTAACAGCAATTATGTAATATTGCATGCAAAGATGGTCTTGCCGCTTGAATACGGATAAAGTACTGCCTGAGAGAGAACATTAATTTTGTATCGATTCAAGCAAAGTTACTGATGTTTTACTGATGTTTTTTATTCCTATGACTGAGTGATAATGTAATGTATAATGAACGTAATTTCAGAATTGATGTCAACGAGGGACATTTTGTGGCGATAGGCGTACACCTTCTTACAGCGGTGTACGGCAGATCTATATGGGCTACCAAAGTAAGTCAAACATCATATTTATTGTTATGATTATCAACATAAAGGCTTGCACGTTTGAGTTGTTTACACAAGTATACTCGCAACTAGCTACACTTTCCGTATGTCTCACTGGTTTTCAGTATGTTCATAGTGTGTGTGTGTGTGTGTGTGTGTGTGTGTGTGTGTGTGTGTGTGTGTGTGTGTGTGTGTGTGTGTGTGTGTGTGTGCTTGTTATAAGAGATTGGAAGAGTGTGCCTGGAAGAGATTAAAAGTATGCGAATGTACATGTGGGTGATACATTAGCTTTTACGATTAATAATGTGTACATTTTAAAAGTCTATTGTTCTTGTACTTGCAAATTACAGCTGTCTTGTCTATGATTGTATCCATTGAATAATAAAACAATGTTTACCTGGGTATTGTTTCTCGAAGCTCTCTTAGCCGCTAAGGGACCATAGCAATCTCTTAGCAATGCATTAGCTATCGGCAAAAAGAGTGCTATGGTCCCTTAGCGGTTAAGAGAGCTTCGAGAAACGATACCCCGACCTGTACAAACGCTCCATAGATTATATTATGCAACAATTACTATATTTTCTGTAATTTGTTTAATTTCAATTCGTATGAAACCCAATTTGTGTGAATCAATTAGATTTGATTTATTATTCACTAGACAGTAGCCGAACCACTAGAAAGTAGCCGAACTCAGTTAACACGTCTATGCTATTTGGTTTAAAATCTATGAAAACAATTTTAAGATACTACTATATTTATATTTTTCTAATTTGACAGATTCCCTATATTGAGGTGGAGGTGAAACATGCGCTAGTCTTGATCGCGTTCTTAATGGCCATCGGTGACACCTGCGGAGTAGGCGGGCGGATTCTGGAGAAGAGACGTAAAGAATCAAAAGTCGTTACAGAGGTGAATAAAACAGTTGTAATATATAATATACAATATATAATACTATATACATTGTAATAATAATAATAATAATAATAATAATAATAATAATAATAATAATAGTAATAACAATAACAATAGTAATAATAATAGTAATAATAATAGTAATAATAATAATATAATAATAATAATAATAATAATAATAATAATATAATAATAATAATAATAATAATAGAGTCAGTGTCCCTAATACCGTACGCTTTTGGACTAGAACTGTTCTTATGGCAACGTTCTGAAACCGATTTGTA
>JAUTBZ010204970.1:0-44178 GCA_032361785.1 Lepetodrilus galriftensis | reverse complement strand
TAACAAAGGGGTTCGCCGTAATTTACGTCACCAAATGTTTGTTTAAAAGGAGCAAAGGTTTGGAGGATTTCGATTCCCACCAATTCCCGACCCAGATCGTCAATGGTATCTTTAGATAAATTTGTGGATACGTTGCCAAAACCGTCGATATGAATAACACGACAGTCTATCCCATCATCCTTAATTAACGGACCAATTTCGGAAAAACGATGTAATTCCGACACGGCTATTTCCGCGCCAAAATCACTGGCATCTACGCCAAGTGTAAGATGGGCGCAGACCGGCGAGAAGATATCACGACCATGAAAGGTGCTGGACACGAGCTCGGCGAAATATTTTGTATTTTCTATGACAAAAGCCCGTTGCGGTTCAGCGTAATCGTAAGCAATCGAAAACAGGCCGTTATCGGGTCCCACAAGAACAAAACCCCCGCAATCCACCACTACTGCACGTCTTCCGGTACCCACTTCTGGATCCACGACGCCCAAAACCACGCTCCCTTTAGGAAGAAAAGGTACGCTTGTTCCTAAAGTGTATGCACCAGACAATACATTTTGGGGCTCTATATTATGGCAGAGATCAATGAAACTGATTTCTTCAGAAATGGACTTCATTACACATTTCATTATCCCCACAAATGCGTCTTGATGGCCGAAGTCAGAAATGAGAGCTACGATTTGGGACACATTCTACTCTTTGGAAGGTTATATCTTTTTAACGTTTTTCTATGAACACGACAATTAAATTACTACTTTTTTAAGCGAATACGTAGGGAATTTAAAACGACACTTACGCTAGATAAGGCCATTGCAGCAGAAGCGTAAATGGGTTCGAGGTATCCTAGTGCCGCAGCGGGGATCAATACCGCGTTATATCCAAAAGCCCATACAAGGTTCTGAATTATCGTACGATAGGTTATGTGTGATAAATCAATAGCATCAACCACACGGTTCAAAGAATCCCCGATCAGAGTAAAATCGGCGGCAGATTTTGCGAAATCCGCACCACTGCCTAAGGCGATACTCAGATCCGCTTCTGCCAAGGCCGGAGCATCGTTGATACCATCTCCGACCATTGCCACGATGCCCTTTTTCTTAAGTTCTTTGATAATATTTAGTTTTTCGTGCGGTTTTAATTCCGCCTTAACTTGGTGAGGTGGAATGTTTAAAGACGTTGCTACTGACTCTACAGCCCCCTTCTGATCTCCAGATAAAATCCATATTTCAACCCCACGTTGCTGAAGTTTTCGCACGGCTTCCACGGCCTCTGGCCTAAGAATCCCATGAAGGTAAAAGGTAGCTAAAAGTTGGTGAGACCCATCTGCTTCTATTTCGACAAGAATAGCCACGCTCATATCTGCGAATAACTTAGGACTTTTGGTGTATTCAGCCGTTCCAATACGGTAGAGGCGCCCCTCTATTTTACCCTCAATTCCGCCTCCAGCTTCACCGACGACCTGATCAACCTCCTGAGTTTCCACACCTTTTGATCCTGCATATTCGATAATCGCCTCAGCGATGGGGTGAGTAGTATGAACCTCCAAGGATGCGGCGATGAGGAGTGCTTCTTCAATCGTCCCTGATTCGAGCTCGATTCTTTCTACGCTTAATCCGCGTTCGGTTAATGTCCCTGTTTTATCTAAAGCAATGGTTTTGAGCTTATTTGCACGTTCGAAAGCCCGAATATCTCGGATAAGAATTCCCCGCTCTCCGGCCCTGGCCGAGCCAATCATCATGGCCACGGGAACAGCTAAGCCCAAAGCACAAGGACACGCCACCACCAATACTGCGACCGTTGGACCAAAGGCTTCACCGATTGTCGCGCCGTTCATAACCCAGACGACCCAAGTGATGATGGCAATAACCATAACCACAGGAACGAATATCGCTGCGGCCTTATCCGTGAGAACATCCTGAACGACCGCTTTTGCCTCTTGGGCTCCTTCGACTGAAGCTTGGATTCTTGCGGCCAAGGTTTGTGACCCCACTGCTTGGGCTTCAAAATCCAAACTTCCATCCACAACATTGCTTCCAGAAAAAACCGTATCCCCTTTTACTTTTAACAAGGGAAGAGATTCTCCAGAAACCATAGCTTCATCCACAGAAGACTTTCCGTTTACGACCATACCATCGACCGGAACGAGTTCTCCCGCCACCACTCTTACTTTGTCGCCGACTTCGATTTTTCGCACGTCGATCATGATCCATTCATCGTTTCGAAAAACCTTTGCGTCTCCTCCTGTTTGTACCAACATTGATTCGAAAACGTCAGCAGCTTTCGCTTTCGAACGTGCTTCAAAAAATTTCCCAAGAGCAATCAAGGTCACGATCATAAAAGCGGCGTCGAAATAGCTTTCTTGGTTCGCTTGTATGGTTATCAACGAAAATACTAACGCCGTCACTGAGCCTAAAGCAACGAGGGTATCCATGTTTGCACCACGATCTCTTAACGCAATTAACGCCCCTTTGATGAAAGGATAAGCGAGGAAAGGAAATACAAAACTCAACGCGATGAGTGCGTAAATACGAATATCGGGGCTCAAAGAAACCCATCGCATTTGTATAGCCATCACCACAAGAGAAATAGGTACACCAATGAGAAATCGACGGAACCACGTAGCCGCTTCCTCTCGCCTTCTTTGGGCTATCGAGGGTCGGGGCAGGTCCACAGCGGACACATCAAAACCTGACCTTTCAATAATTTCCCTAACTTGTTCACTTATTTTTTCGAGTTCGATTTGCGCGTTGGGATCCAGACTAAAACTGGCCGTCTCTGTGGAGAGGTTTACCACCACATCGCCCGTCCCATCGATTTTCGAAATTGCTCTTTCCACTCGACCTACGCAGGATGCGCAGGTCATTCCTTCAACATGAAATTTAAAGTTTTTTTCCACTAGCTCTTCGACCTTTTTTTCTTTGGACCCGCACCACGTTTTTTCTTCTTAAGCGCTGCTTTCTCGTGCTCATCTTCAATGTCGATCTCCGAGGATTCTTCTACCGGTTCAAGGTCATCCGTCGTGGGATTCACCTCTACGCTTTCACCACCATGAACGTATTTTTTCCAAACTATTGGCGGGTTATTCCACATTCTTGTGAGAAAATAGAGACCAAGAAAAAACACCCCTACCGAAATGTATTGTGCAGGTGTTAGCCCAAAATATCTAATGTCGCCGCCCTGTTCCGGTCCCACGCGAAGGAAATCCAAGGTAAATCTCACGGGTGCATACATCATGGGAACTAAGGCAATGAAAAACCCTTTAGGACGAGGTTTACGATCCAAAATAAGAATCGTAGCGACGATAATGGTCCACCAAATTGCCTCATAAAAACCAAGATCATGACGCGTTAATCCGTCGGGCCAATTCGAAATAGCCAATGCGAAATCTGTAGGTGCTCCGGGATGATCATGAACAGAGGCGCAACCGATACGTCCAAACATCCAAGAAAAAGTGAGTCCCCACACACCCAATTCAACCCAAGTCATAAAATCTTTGTCTGGATTTTTCAGCTTCCAAATGAACGCTGCTATAATCCCGCCAAGCATCCCGCCATAAGATGATATTGATCCCCAAATTTTGAACAAGATCAACGGGTCTTCGGCGATACGATGAGGCTCATAAAAAAGAATGTTAAAAACATGAGCGCCAACCCAACCAATAGCCACAAGATAAAGTCCAAAATTCTGAACTTCTTCGCCATCAATACCTAATTTTTCTTCTCCGCGTTTTGCACTTAACTTGAAGGTAATCATCAGTCCAATGGCGACGAAAAGACCAAAAGAATGAACGGCGATATTCGACAGAAAGTCAATATCCTGAAGAATAGGAATTTTTTTGAAGATTTCAAAAGGTCCGAATCTGAAAAGATCGTAATCGATGGCTGCAAGCAAGTGCATTTAAACTCCGAAATTCGCTAAAAAGCATAATGTAACGACGCTTTCCTATCATTGAGAGCTCTCGCATACAATATCCAAGCAAACGAATAAGGAGATCTTAAAATTCCGAATTTAATTAAAAATGAGTTCAGCTTGTCACCATGAGCAAAACCACGATGGAATCCACGTAGAAATCGTCATAGTGACCGTGAAGATTTGCGATAAACCCTTTCTTCTGTGGATCGTTCAATTTCAAATTCGTTAAAAGCTCGTCCAGTGCTTCTCCCTGGCCACTTTTAATGACCTTATAGTAGATTCCAGGTCGCGCTTTTGCATCATTATGAATCATTTCAAAAGCTTCGTTATATTGAAAACCGTGGTACGTTTTATCCTCTTTAGTTCCAGGGAATGTGTTGGTGTACCATTCCATAGCTAAACCCGCGATCCGCTCAGCGGGGTCAAGTGCCGGGCTACGAGGATCCTTCAGCTCCGCCATCACTTTGGCCCGATGTTCTTTCTTAACCTTCGCAAAGAGAATAGCATTGTTGATGGCTTCTTCATTTCCCGCCCTTAGTGCGTCCAAGTGTTCTAAAACGTGGGCCTTCACTTTTTTTCTTCTTGCTCTATACGCCGCGTCCTCGACCTCACCACCAATAACGCTGGGAATATCCAAGGGACCAGGCAGATGACCTCCACAAGATCCCAAACCAACCACGAGCAACAATAATTTCATTAGCTTCATTTCAATACCTCTTTATAAAACCGTTTCACTATTTACTGGTTAAAAAATCAATTCAAGCAAAATTCCGAACAATATACAAAGGGAAGGAAAATCATTTGCATTCAATCAACGGACGTTCTAAGGAAGAGAGAAGTTACATAAAAAAAAGGACGTTAATGTATCTCTCAAAAAGAATCGTTATTCTTATCTTTCTCATTCTAAGCGCATGCTCTTCTGCAACAGGTGAAGATAATAGCAATAACACTCAAAACAACACTGTGGATCCGAATAATCAAACTTTCGAAAAATTGAATCACGATGACTTCGATAAAATCCTTTCTAAATATGTCGATAATTCTGGTCAGGTAAATTACAAGTCTTTAAAAAGCGAGGATACAAAAGCGCTTAAGAAGTACGTCAACGCGATAGCGGGGACCTCGCTCTCCAAATTTAGCGAACAAGAAAAACTAGCCTTTTATCTCAATGCATACAATGCCATCGTCTTGTGGAAAGTAGTAAACAAGTATCCTATAAATAGCGTAACCGCTAAAGCTGGCTTTTTTGATAAAGAGACACAAAAAGTAGCGGGAAAAGTGATGACTTTGGACGCATTAGAAAACGAAGTTATTCGCCCAACCTTTAAGAACGCTCAGGTACATTTCGGACTCGTTTGTGCAGCCAAAAGTTGCCCTCCTCTTCAACAAAAAGCTTTTCGCGCTGAAACTTTGGACGCCAAATTGGACGAACTCGCTTCTAAATTCGTAAAATCACAGACAAGCGTAGAGGGCAAAACGGTCACTACCAGCAAAATTTTTGATTGGTTTAAAGAAGATTTTATCGCAAAATCCGGTTCTGTAGGAAAATACCTGGCAACTTATCTTCCTGAACAAAAAGCGCTTCTGGAATCCAAAGATCTTGATATCAAATTTAGCACCTACGATTGGGCGTTAAACGAACAATAGTCATTCCCACTTCAGAGAAGTGTTCCTTGGGTTCTCTAAATCTTACAAGGCTCCCACGGACGCAAAATTCCGTTCGCCGATCGAAGCTGCATTAGAATTACATGCATTAGCAAAAACCGTATTATCCGAGGGAGTGGTCGTCATCAAACGTCCGAACACGGCGAATTTTTTTCCGCTATCACATAGATAAAGAAGAAAGGGATACGAAGACTTTGAACTTTCGAAGCTAATGTGGGGCTCTAGGCAACCGGCATCTTTAAGTCCGTTCACGATCGATTTTTTATAGGCCCCTGAATTTCCTAGAGAAATATGACCGACGCCAAATCCTTTCCATCCTGTATTGGGAATATGGAAGGTCTGATGTGCATTTCCATAACATTCCAAAGCACCTTTCATAATATTGAGTTCTTCACGAATTTTTCCATCCCCAAAAGCTTCCACATCGACAGGTTGATCTTGAGCCGAAGGATCAAGAAGTTTATTGACCACTTCTTTTCGAATTCCTACTGGGCTAAATACCTTGGAATCGTCGCAAAACCTCTTTGTAAACCAGCTTACTTTATCTGGCTGATTACGCATCAGTGTTTTGATATATCGAATATCATCGATCGCTTCTCTATATGCTTCCCATTCGATGGTATCAATAACACCATCTGTGGTAGGGTAGGTAAGCGACATATCTCGAAAGTTTTTTAGTTTTTCATAAGACGTATCCCTAGGAGAGGGATCAAAATCGTTCCAAGAGTAGCCGATTCCATGTTGGTAAACATAAGGCATTAGTCCGTCATAACCATGACACTCCACGCGGTATCCATAATTTGCTCGAAAGCGTTTAGGGCCCGTCATTCCGGCGAAGGGATCCCCATATTTAAGGACTTTGGCGTTGTGTTCGTGTCCCTTTTGAATTTCTGATTTTGCCTCTCCAGGGGGCACGAAACGATGCCCCGTCACCAACATATTTAACCTATTTCCCATCTCATCAAAAGTCCCTGGATCTCCAGCGACAAACATCTTTCCGCCTGCTTGTTGTACTGCTTCCCATGCCGGTTTTTGAGAGCGCAAACGTTCCCCTTTCGCTTCATCAAAGCCATAGAAATATGCGGAATAACCGTGAACTTCGACACGTTCTCGGAGTTGATTTACGCGCTCGGAAATGCCCCTAAGTTCGGACTGAGTCGATCCTTTTCCAATATAAGCGCCCAACGATAAAAACTTTCCGCTTTTCATTCCTGCGCGTTTTCGAACTGCAATGACATCTTCAATAGACTGGACATCAGCCGCGTTATTGGGTGAGAATTTTTGATAGACGGTGGGATTGAGAACGCCGTGGTCAAGAAGATTACGCATATCCGCTTCATATTGTGCTTCGTTTTTCCACTCTGTACTCAGAACTTTCTTATGATTATCAATAATGCCATCGAATAATTTCCCGCGATAGTAGATGGCGCTTTCAAACTCGATATCGGCGAGATTGACGAGATCGAGGGGAAGAACTTCTATTTCGAAGGGGATTTCTTTCCTATAACCCTTTTCGATATCTTCAATCGTGTATACCCCCTGATAAGATCCAGAACGAAGATTTTTGGGTACATGAACGGTGATCCAAAGTTGTGCATGTTTTTCTTTGGCGAGTTCTAAAGTAGTAAACTCTTTACTATCTCTGAGTTCGCTATCAAGTGGGAATATGGACTCGGGATCGGATACATCTAGATATTTAGTTTTTCCTCCGCTTGAGATAGAAAGAAAGTTTTTTTGATTTTCTAAATCGACCTTTAATAAAGTGGGATCATGTAAAAGAAATTTCGGAGTGAGATATGGGCCTCCTGGAACCTTCCTTGTAGTGTGTTTTCCATCTCCGGATTGATACCAACTCATAAGTACTCGAGTATCGATTTCGGTAGAAGGAATAGTATCGCCGTTTTGGTTTTTGAACGAAGAAGTGCTTATCTTTAACTCGACTTTATCCTTTGCTCTAACCACCACCGAGATCGGTTTGAACTCGTTCTTCGCCATTCGTAAAAAAATACGATCCAACGATTCAACGTCTTTTCGTTGAATGAAATTGGTGTCGATAGGTTGTAACAACTCTTTTGGAAACGAGGGTATTGAGAAAAGCTCAAAAGAAGGAGCAGCGTGGGACACGAGATCTTGGGATGTATCAATAAAAGTGTCTTGGACGATATCCGTCGATTTTAAATCGTAAGTATTTACATCCTTCGCTCCAAGGTCGGAGTCCAAATCGCGGGTATTGTGCCCAAAATCATTGGTGGGTTTCGATGAATTTGTACACGCATTCAACAAGAGAGCTATTAGTACGTATTTAGTCACGGGTGCTCGAAGATTGTAGAGATAATTGATGTACTCGATTTTATCTATGTGATGAGAGGAAGTCAAATCTCGGGATTTGAATTTCGGTTTTGGGTTACACTATCAAAGGTTTGCAAAACGACCTTTTTCCAAAGTCAGCGTGAGTAGAAACCACGCTTCTGGACTCCTAATTTCTGGCGATTTTTTGTTGGGATACTGTTTGAACAGAACATCTCTTCAGCTACTTTGCTCAAATCGCAACGGGCAATTTTCATACATGCAAACCTAGGCTCTTAAAAGAGCCCTATGACGACCAACAACTTTCATCTGTTGGGGAGTTAACAATAATGAATCTACAGACCCTATCGTTCACTAATTAATCGCACTAATTAATCGAGAAATAAAAACGTAAAATCTCTTCCGCGGGCTTTTTACGAGGCGAGAATCCGTATCCCTTTTCTTCTCCAAACCAATTCCAAACATACAAGCCTTCGACATAGGTTTTATTAAACCACGTTTCAAACCAGACCTCGTACAAATCTTTTTGTAAACTTACATCGGGTTTTCCAAGAAGATTATGGTCCCAAGGTTTTGATGCTGCCCCTTGCCTTGCCACATACCCCACTTCGGTAAAGAGTATTTTCTTTTTAGGAAAACGGCGACGCAATTGGTTGAGTCGATTCTTAAAAGGCGCCCAACCCGCACTCATCATCTTCTTACTTGGACGTGCTTCTTTGGAAAGTGGCGGATAGGCACTTATTCCCACATAGTCGAGTTCTTTCCATAAGCCAAATGCTTCAAAGCGATCCCAATTGGCGGAATAAGTAAGCTTGGTTTGAGGAAGCTCTTCTCTCACCTTTCGAATCAAATTACCCCACTCTTCTGTGTCACTTTCCATGGATAATAGTTCACTCCCCACCGAAAAAAGCTCGACTCTATTTTCCTTTGCAATTTTTGCATAATGGAGAATAAAACGATGATACTCCGTCCACCACAAAACGCGTTTATCTGGCTCAATTACTCCTCTCCAAACGCCCCCGGGGCGTTTTTTAAGGTGAATAAAAGGCATGATAAAAACCCTTAATCCAAGTCGGTGCGCTTCCTTAATTACAGAGATAAGAACTTCATCTGAAACCGTAATCTCGGCCGATGATTGGAGTGTGTTTGAACCTTGTTCCTCTTGGACCCAACGCACAGGAATGGACAGATCCGTTGCCCCAAGGTCGGCAATTTCTTTGAGAAAACGATAATAAATAGGAATAGAAAAAGTCGGGCTTTTCTGACTTACAAAAAGCCCCAAGGAGACCCCTTTTCTAAATTTTGAGACCTCTTTTCTAAATTTTTGCGAGGTATTCGTATTACGAGCCGAACCTAAGTTCGAGCGCTCTTGAGAAAGTGGAGAGTCGCACCCGGAGAGAAGAAGAAATAGAAGTAAAAGCCGCAAACTCTATTTCTTCACAAAAGCATCGTTCTTTTTAATCGTGCCTGTCATAAGTGTGGCCCAATTTAATCCAGGAACCGAGTCTTTCACACATGCCACCTCTAAAGTTTTAAAGTACCTCAAACGAAGATCGAGTGCCTTTTGAGATCCAGCGACATAAGAATAAGGATGATCAAATGGTTTTGGACTACTGTTACTTTCATAAGGATGTAGCAGATCTAGATATTTACGGCACTGGTTAGAAACAGGTTGCACAAGATCCTCTGAACAGCCGTGATCTTTAAGTTTAATCTCTGGGCAATTCTGCTCTTTATCATCCGAGGTAAACGCATAGAGTCTACGATCGTAGGAGGGAAACCCATTTGCAGAAGGACACACACATCCCTTTGCGCTATCGCAAGATGCATCGGTACTTTTTTGATCTAAATTGTGTTTAACATAAAAGCCATTCTTGAAACCTTCAAAGAAAATAAAACACGCTCCGTCTTTAAAGTATTTATTCCCATCATCAAAGGTAGCGTATGCGTATACATTCTGAGGAGCAGCACCTTCGCAATTCCATTGAGGTTCATCGATAGTCCCCGCTTGAGTCTCTGGACAACTTTCATCTTGAACCTGGCAAAGTGCGCCTTTAATCATTTGGGGTGGATCCCCGTCACAAGTATCCACCACATGGTCACCACAAACCCCTTCCGAGCCAGGATATTGGGTCGGATCTTTATCGTTACAATCGGTGTGAGTCAGCGCGTATTGCGAAAGTTCGCTTTTTTTCAAGCACTTTACTTCTGAAGCAGAATCGATCGCAGCAACACCATCTCCATCGAAATCCTCGGTATAAATAGTTTGGTCGCTACAGGTTTGGGAAGTGGTCCCCTTTGTAGTGTGTGAGGTCGTAGCGTTATTGTTCGTCCTTCGCGTATTGTTAGAAGACTTTGTGGTCTTTTTATTCGTATTGTTCTGGTTCTGTGTGGTGTTGTTATTTGTGGAACTTGTACTCTCTTCTCCAGAACACGAGAAAAGGCATAAACAGGCGATAAGCCCAAGGTTTTTTATCTTCATTTAAAAGTCCATATCTGTTTTTATAAAATCATCGTGTCATAGTGAGGGAGAAAACACAATTCTTTGAAAGATTTGAGACAAGAAGAGGCTTCTTCTTGTTGGCTAGATTAGAGATGAAGCGTCGATAAGCTTGACCCCAGAATCTCTTTTTTGTGTGGATTTGTGACGCGCATAATTCATTTCTTCCTGCGATATAGAACCGGCTTCAGCGTAAGAAGATTTCAACTTAAAATAATGTTCTGACATCTCCACATCACCCAATTCTTTGTAACGTTCAGCGAGAATATCGAAGAGCATCCCCACATGAGAATGGTCTTTTTTATCCATTGAAGACTCTAATTCTTCGATTAAGCGTCCGATCTCCACTTCATCAAAAACACGTTCAACCTCTCCATTCACTTCATTAATCAATTGTGGATTAGTCGTGTAATCCACTACGATAGATTGAGAACTCGCCTCATTTTCGATACCTAATGAAGGGATTGAATAGCTCAGATTCGCTTTGAATATCCGAACTTTTCCGCTTTCTCTTTTCGGAACCACACACGTTAAGAGATAGGCATATTCTTTATCTCTTTCCAAAGTTCCAATGGGAATCGAAATGGTGCGTTCGTCTCCAGGAAGCTTCATCTTCCCAAGATAGGAAATCTCAGGACTATAACGATACCCACGATTCGCACGTATTTGTGGAGTAAACTGAAGATCTAATTTTACGTCTAAAGCCACCACCTGCTTTACAGCCGAAACGCGCTTTTGGAAAATCACCTGAATATCTTCAGGCTTATCCACATAAGTGGTGAACCCGTTTGAATAGGAGACCAAACGTTGCATGAATTTATAGTCAAACTCTTTACCAAAACCCAATCCATCTATTCCGATTCCTCGATTCGATATTTCGAAAGCGCGCTTTAAGCAATCGCCCTCGTTTCCGGTGATCTTCCCGTCGGTAAATACGATAATTTTTCGAACGGTATTCTTATCATGATTCGCGAATTGATGTTCGGCCTTGGTCAACGCATATTCGAGATCAGTCCCTCCACCTTGAAATTGATCGATGACATTAATCTTCTTTTGGATCATTGCGATCGTTGAGGCATCTATAATTTCGGTACATTCGACGACTTCATAGACCACCGATTGGAAGGCAATCACACTCACGAAATCGCCAGGTCGAAGCTGCCCCACCGCTTTTTTTGCCGCATCAGCCAATGCACTAATTTCTTGGCTTTTCATGCTCGAGGATACGTCCAGTACAAGAGCAATACTGGTAATCGAACTGGGAGCCTTAAAAGAAGGGTCCCTCAAAGCCTCTGAGGCGTTGATCTTCATCAATACTTTCAACAAGGTTTCATCGCGCCCAAGATCGATATGGGGTTGGTTGATAAGATAGTCGAGCAGTATTTCTTCAGCCATTTCTACATCCGTCAAAGTTTTAAGAACGATAGCCAACCTAACAAGGATCACACAAGATAAGAAAATAGTTTTGACATAGTTCGGTATAAAAGCGTCATCTCGTCTTAATATTGAGCCGACAGAGTCTAATAATTTCTTCGATTCGCTTTTCCCTCGTTGCCCTTCTTTTTGCCTGATTTAACCACGCCAAATAGTTTTTACGATAACTCCGACTAAAATTTTGATAATTCAAAAAAGCGTCGCTTTCTCCTTCGAAGGCCGCTTTAAGGTCGTCTGGAATGGTCCCCTTTTCTACATCATCTAATGCGGTCCAAGCTCCGCTCTTCTTTGCTTCTTCGATTTTCTCAAGTCCGCTTTTATGCATTAATCCCTCCTCCGTAAGTTGGGCGACGTAGGTCTTATTTAGCTTACTCCATGCACTCTTTGGGTTCCGCGGTGAGAAATACTGACGTCTCTTCCCCTCCCCTAAACTTTTTACGGTGCTATCAATCCAACCAAAACACACGGCGACTTTAACGGCCTCTTCCCACCTCATGCTTTTAATTTCGTGACCCACTTTATAAAAAATTAAATAAACGCCTTCTTCTTGGGTATGGTTTTCCAACAACCATTCTCTCCACAAAGATTCGTTTTCGAAATATAATTCTATTTTTTCCATATCACTTCTTCGTTAAAGTCGCATTTACGGATCTTATAATCGGCATTCTCATTTTTCCAAAGTATTTATTTTTTACGAAAACTTAGGTAAAGAGCGGGTTATGCGAATACTACTTAGCGTTTTTTTCCTCCTTCTTCCACAAATTGCAACTGCAGAGGTCTGTGAGAACTGGTCCCAAAAAAAACTTGGAAAAATAGACTCAAAGAAAATCGATGAATCGAGTGGAATCGTTGCAAGTCGAACGATGAATGATGTCTTTTGGACCCATAACGATTCAAGCGGAAACGCGAGAATTTTTGCGATTAATAGCAAAGGAAAACTACTCGCAAAATTTGATATCGAAGACGCGAAAGCTGTGGATTGGGAAGATATTGCTATCGCCCCTTGTCGCGAGTTGGGAGACGAGTTTACTAAATCCGATTGTCTTTACATCGGTGATATTGGAAACAACACCACCAAGCGAGATAAATTTAATATCTATGTTGTTGAAGAGCCTACTTTCGATGTGCAGGACAATCCGATCGTAGATACGCTCGAACTCCTTCACCGCATTAAGTTCGAATATAAGAAGAAAGCTCGTAACTCCGAGGCGTTTTTCATACACGAGGGATCTGCCTGGATTTTTGACAAAGGAAATGCCACCGATCTCTACCGACTAAAGCTCGATAAAAAGGTCGCCAAACATATCTCAGAAAGAACCAAAGTAGAGCACGTCACCGGTGCGGATATTAATGAAGAGGGCACCGCTTTTCTTCTCCGAGATCACGATCACGCCTTTCTCTTCGACATTCGTGAAGATGAAGATATTGAAGATGCATATGATCGAAAGCCCCTCAAAATCAAATTGAGAAAGGAAGAGCGAGGAGAAGCCATTGCGTGGGTCGGATCTAAATTTATCACAAGCAACGAAGGCGTGCACAGCCGTCTACGTCAATACTCTTGTTCCAAAGGAAAAGACGATTCTGCGGGAGTTGATAATACTGAAGACATTCAACTTTCTGGAGGCGGTTGCGCTACTGCGTATCCCTTAAGCTTAAGCCCCTATTTCCTTATTTTCTCATTCGTTTTCCTTTGGAGAAAACGCATCTAAAGCGTGGGTGCGTAATAGAAACTAAGTGTGGTTCTACCGTATTCTCGAGATTCATCGAATTCGAATTCTTCAGGTACTTTTAACACTTCCTTTGTCGAATGCTCGATAACGATGAGAGCATCTGAGGCAAGGGTGTCCGATTTCAAAAGGCTTTCTAAAGCCGCTGGAAGAAGATCCTTATCATAGGGCGGGTCAAGAAAAACCAAATTCGCGGGTTCTTTAACGGATGAAATATTCGCTTGAATGGATCCATAAATAAGGCGAGTAGAAGAAGCAAAGTCGAAGGAAATAATATTCTCTTGAATGATATCAAGCGCTTCTCTTGAACGATCAAAAAAAGTTACATGCTTCGCGCCACGACTCAAGGCCTCAAAACCGAGCGCGCCCGTTCCTGCAAATCCATCAATGACAATGACGTCTTCTATATCACCAAGGATAGAAAACAACGCTTCTCTAACTCGTGCCGAGGTAGGACGAATCTCAAAACCTTCTGGACGAATCAGCCTTCGGCCTCTGTGTGTTCCCGAAATAATTTTCATTTCAGCCCTCCTTAAGATCCAAATCTTGAAGTGCCTTCGAGATTCGGGCAACCCCCTCCCGGATAAGATCGTCGCTTGTGGCATAACTCAAACGAGCATACCCCGGCGATCCAAATGCGCTCCCTGGTACGATGGCCACTTTCGCTTCATCAAGAAGATAACCCGCGAATTCCAGATCGTCCTTAAATCGTGGAGTGATATATGAAGAAAAATTGGGGAACACATAAAACGCACCATGGGGCATTGCGCAATCAACCCCCTCGATTTCGTTCAACAAGGAAACGATCAATCCTCGTCGTCGCTTAAAGACTTCCCTCATTTCGGAGATAACCTCATCGTCCAATTGTAGTGCGTTCAAACCTCCGTATTGTGCGAAGGTTGTGGGATTTGATGTCGACTGGCTCTGTAGTTTTGCCATATCCGCAATCACATCTTTTGGGCCAATAGTATAGCCCAGTCGCCAACCCGTCATCGCATAGGTTTTACTGAATCCATTAAAAGTTAAACATTGGTTAGCAAGATCAGGATTTACCGCAACAAACCCCGGAGCGATCTCGCCTTCGAAGTATAAGCGATCATACATTGCGTCGAAGAACACGATAAGATCGGGGCGTTCCCTTACAAGGTTTCCGATCGCTTTTAATTCTTCCTCCGAAAACACGGAACCGGTCGGATTAGAGGGCGAACAAAGTATAAGGCCCTTCACGCTGGGATCTTCAAAGGCTTTTGAAAGTTGGGACAGGCTTGGTTTGAAATCGCTTTCAAGCGAAGTAGAAATAAAGACCGGTTCTGCGCCTGCGAGAAGAATTTGTGCGGGGTAGCTCACCCAATAAGGGGCGGGAATAATAACTTTATCCCCCTCTTCAAAAACAACTTGTGTGGCATTATATAAGGCATGTTTCCCACCGACCGAAACCAATACCTCGTCCCAACTTACGCTTCTTTGACGACGCTGATAATCTTTGGCGATATCTTCACGAAGTTCGCGAATACCAGCGGCGGGCGTGTAGGTTGTTTTACCTTCATCGAGCGCCTTTTTCGCGGCCTCGACGATCGCTTTTGGAGTTGGGAAATCGGGCTCCCCAACGCCAAAACTGATGACATCTACTCCCTGTGCTTTGAGCGCTTTGGCTCGCGCGGTGATGGCGAGAGTAGGAGAAGGTTGAATTCGCTGAATTCTTTGCGATCGTTTCATCATGTACCTAGGGTATAATTTCGATTGAAATATAAGACGGCTACTATGTATCCGTCAATCTCGACAGGAGAAGAGGAAGAATCTCGGGAGGAACAAAAGACGAAACATCGCCACCGTTCCTTGCGACTTCCTTTACCAAAGATGAACTCAAATAGGACACTTCTGGAGTTGAAAAAAGAAGCAGAGTCTCGATTCCGCTAAGTTTTCGATTCATATGAATCATTTGTTCTTCGTAGGCGGCATCTTGTGCGTTTCTTATTCCGCGAATGATTGCACATGCATTACGTTCTGACGCGAAATCCACGAGCAGTCCGTTAAAAGTCTCGACTTTTATTCTCGTTTCGCCGTCTTTTATTAAAATCGTATTGAGGTGTTGGAGACGTTCATCTAAAGAAAAAAGAGCGCCCTTTTTCCTTTCGTTAAAAGCTACAGCAATAATGAGTTCGTCAAAAAGCGATTTTGCACGATTAATAATCGAAAGATGTCCCCAAGTAATGGGATCAAAACTTCCTGGATAAATCGCAATCTTTTTCATTTAAACCAATGCAGTTTCAGTGCGATTTCTTCCTTTTGATTTTGCTTTGTAAAGAGCGCTATCTGCGGCAGAAATGAGTTCGGTTTGTGTGGTCACCGCCAACTCGGGATAGGAGGCGATCCCCAACGAAATGGTTATCGGGATACGTTTGCCGTCAAATTCGTAGACTGCGTTTGCGATATCATTACGAACGCGTTCGGCGAGAGTAAATGCTCGTTGTGAATCTAATCCGCGACAAATAATGGCAAATTCTTCACCACCATATCTTGCGAAAGTATCTTCCACACGAACGACTTCCATACCAATATTGGCAAGCTTTGAAAGAATATAATCCCCAGCTAAATGCCCATAGTTATCGTTTACTTTTTTAAAATGATCGACATCAAAAATAATCAAAGACAAAGGTTGTCGGTGCCGAAGTGCATACGCAAGTTCGGAATGAAGTTGGTTTACGAAGTACTTCTTATTGTAACACTTCGTTAACCCGTCTCTTAGCGCGGCTTCGAACATCTTATTCTGGAAATCTTCTTCGATACTATCGTGATAGGTAAATTTGAGAATGGTTGCAGAACCGAGAGTAATTTTATCTCCGTCCTCCAATGCTCTTTCCCCAAAGATTTGCACACCGTTGACAAAAGTGCCGTTTGCGCTGCCAAGATCATCGATATAGACGGTTTCTATGGAATGATAGAAGCGTGCATGTCGTCGAGAAACGCCGACATCTTGGATGTGTAAATCGGTTTTTGGAGATCTTCCTATGACGATTTCGTTCCGATCTAGCTTGTACATTTTCCCCGTTTGAGGGCCTGCGATAGCGACAAGAAAAGCTTTCTGCCGATTTGCGATTTCGGCGCGTACCTTTTCTAATACGTCGGATTCCACGATAATTGTTGCTTCGGAAACCGTGGAATCATCATGCTTTTCGTGGTCGTTGTTTCCCATACTCCTCTGAGTGCGGATGGACTAATTAAGATTAACGGACAACACCTCATTAGGCAACAAAAACAACAGTTTGGAAATAACCAATTCCAAGTTCAATTATAATAGCGTTCCATTTTCACGATTTACTCATTAATTGTCCAAGAATTTTCGATAAACGCGTAAAACTAAAACGTTTTTTTCGATTTTTCTCAATTTTCTGAGAATTGCCATTCCTGCCTTGCCGCCATGTTTAGCGATTCCATAGATCGCCGAAAGCTTTATATCCATATTTTTTGAGCGGGCGAGGACCTCAAGATAGGTTAAACCCAAATTTTGTGTAGATTTTGCATAGCTTGTGATGGCGTGAGTTTGAATACGTTTTTGAGTTCGTTTTGAAACTTTATCTCCCTTTGGAAGTGTCTCAATCTGGAGCTTTAAAAAACGGGCGCTTTCGGAACTATGATAATGACCCATAGCGTCGATGGCGCGAATTCGTAACGAGGGACGAAGCGTATTATCGTCAACCATCTTTTCTAATAAGTTAAATATTTCGGTCTCAGCTCCTAAAGAATCTAAGTCTTTACGGGAGGGAAAGTATTCATAGCCGGATAACGCCACTTTGAGGCGCTCTTTTGTTTTAACTTTGGTGTCGTTCTCTTCTACAATGGGAATCGTGGGTCCATCACCAATAACTTGAGCGAACGATGAAAAAGAAACTCCGATCACGCTTATAAAGGCGACAAATTTTAGTATATTTTTTATTATCATCTTTTTTTTCCTATTGAATTAATGGGTTACGGACGACTACAAATTTTTGGCCCTTGCTGACATCTTGTTGTTTCCCGCCAAGCGCAAAAGCGAACATGAAGTTCGAAGAATCGTCACAAAAAGTGGCCAGATTTGGGTTAATACATTCCGGAGTATCGCTAATGGGATCATGCCCAAGAAAGCTATGTTCTGTGGTATGGCGCAATCCTAGATAGTGGCCAATCTCATGCGCCATGGTCTGCCCCAGTTGCCGGTTATCACTGCCTAAACTTGCTGCACTAAAAACCAAACCCGATCCCGAACTGCCATGTAAACCCGCCATCCCAGGAATCCCGGTAGATACCCCGAGCAAGCCTGGAGCTTCTGAAATATTAAAATCATCGATAAGAAATACGTTCACACTAAGCACGTCACTTTTGGACGTTCCTTGTGCAGAACTGGTCGATACCAAATTATAAACATCGTTAAAATCGCGAATCGTTGAATAGCTCTCCGCCACGGATTTCTCTGCATCAATATAGTTCGCCACAGAAGCGCTAATCCCCATTTTCTTATAAATGGCGACCACGTCACCAACGACCTGTTTGAGGTTGGAGTTGCTCTCAGCCCCAGACGCACTTAAACCTTCAATCCCAACTAAGTACACATTCAATGACAGTTGGGTACCGACAGCGTTCTGAGGAATCGTGTAATAACACCATTCAGCGGCCGCGGTTTTGACGGTGAGTTTATAGGTACCTCCCGTAAAGCGATTCTTAAACTGAGGGAGATCACTTGCAGGAAAAGTTAAAGGGGAGAGACTACCCAGAATCTCGGGATTAATCGCAAACCAGGAATAGTCGTTGGGAATATTAAGCGTTTTACCATTGGGTTCTTCTAAAGTCTGAGGAATAATTTTTTTACCGTCTCTTGTGAAAGGTCCGATATAAAAGCCTTCAACCCCGGAGGGTATTTCGAAAGTAGCCGTCTTTTCGCTTTGACATTTAATTTCAAAGACATCCGTCTCTTGCGGGGCGACCTGTGGAACCAAAGAATCGCAGGCTTTGCCTTTGAGCGTATCCACACATGCATAGCCGCTCCGACATTCGGAACCATCCACACATTTTGCCAAACAGGTAGTACTACGGCCTCTAACCACACATAATGAATCTCCGTTACAATCTTTATCTTCGCCACAATCACGGGTGGTACAATAACCTCCTGGGAAACTCACATCATTAACTTCTTCATTTTTAGATTCTCGAATGCAGGTATTTCCCTTGCAGTTAAGTTTGGCTACACATTCCGATCCATCATCTAAACCGTCAGGGTTTCGTGCTTTGCTCCTTTCCCCCTCCAGACAAACTTTGGTTCCGTTATAATCTTTACACGCATACTGAAAACGACACTCGTCGTCTTTTTTACAAGATCGAAAGCACGCACTTTGTTGTTTTTCTTCTGGCTCTTGTGGATTAATCACGAGGCAAGGATTATCTCCCAAACATCCATCCTTTTTGCACTCTAACTGAGAACAATATCCGCCAAAAAAGGTGGTTAAACAGGTGGCGTTGTCACCATTACATTGTGCATTTGTTGAACACGAGGACCCGGTAGCGCCTTGGATCGGTGCATTGGTCACGTTAGGTGGAAGACAAACGGCGGTATCTTGAAAAGCTACGCACACATACCCTTCGCTTGCTCTTTCGCAGGTTCCGTCAGCGTCACATAACTCGAAACAAGCATTGATAGCGCTGCCATTAATTTCAGTCGCAAAACACTCAGAATTCAAGCCCGAACACCCAGCGGTTTCACAATCGTAGGTGGTACAATATCCATTAGGATACCCAAGTTCCTGGGTAAGACAGCGTTGTCCAAGACATTGCTCGCCGACCTCACATGGTGCTCCATCAGATATCGTATTTAAAAACTTATTGATATTGTTGGCAAGTTTACTGGCATCTTCACACGCGAAAAGAAAAAAGAAGGCAAAAATCCAGGTTGTTTTTTTCATATCATCTCCAACATTCTATTCGACGAAACTAGGGTGCCGTTATTCTAAGTTAAAGCAAAGATTAGAACAATTCTTAATTCATTCAATTCTTCCTTCATCATTTTACTTATTTTTTTTTTGAGATAGTGGTTTTTGTGGGTAAGATGTACTCTAATTCAAAGGGTTATAATCTTAAGATGGAATGTAACCCGACCCTTCGTTATTTGTTATTTGGCAGTCGTACATGTATAAACGCCCAGGTATAGCGTTAAACGATAAAAAGAATCTTTACGTTCGAGCATGTGGGATCGATGGCGTTGAAATTTGGAGAATGGAAGAGGGGCAACACGAAGTTGCGGCCGCAATTCCCCTCGAATATTGCGTGGTCGGAGTAGCCTGGCTCAACGACATCCAGTTAGCAATTTTCGGGACTCAAGGGCGAATCATCATTTATAGCGTGATTGATAAAGAAGGTACGCTTCTTTTTAACGCCGATAACACCATCGACTTGGGTGTACACCTTCTCTGTTTTGCTAAAAAGGGAAATAAATTCGCTCTTGGAGATTCTGAGGGTTTGGTCTGGTTGCTCAATTATGAAGATGATTGGACCTTTTTGAGATCAACATCAGACAGAAAACGAGCGATTACTGCTCTTGATTTCTCAACTGATGGAAAAAAATTGGCGTCTGCTTCTCAAGAAGGCGTGAGGATCTGGTCCACACGTTTTCCTCAAAGTTTCTCTTCTTCCCCCACACAATCTGAAGTTCTTGATTTCTTTTCAGTGGCCACTGATGAGTCTTCCAAGGGGGAAGAGTCTGAAGTTAAAAAAACGCTCAAATCTGAGGAAGAACTTTCTCAAGACGAAGTTCTAGATTTTTTCTCGGTTGCACATTTCGATCAAGAAGAAAACAACGATGATACCATCGCCGAAGACGTAGAGCATTTAAGGATGAGACCTGGGGGTAAATCGCCTTCAGAACTTAAAGAATTAGATCAGATCACCCATTTCGAATGGGACGACCTTCCTCTTTGCCTTAGCTTTTCCGACGATTCATCGTTTCTCTCTTTTGGAACCCGCAAGAATACCGTCGTTTTATGGGACCTCGAAAACGACGAACATATTTCGACACAAGAAAAACATGAGGATGTAATCAGTGACCTTTGTTTTTCCCAAGATGGAAAATACTTGGCTTCTGCTTCGTTTGATAAAAAGGTGTGTCTTTTTGATGGAAAAACACTTGCGTTTATTTCGAAACTCGATCTCCATCGTGATTATGTGGTGGATATTAAGTTCCACAATAACCGATTATTCTCAGGAAGTTATGACGGTTTAGTCGTGGAATGGGACCTCGAAAAACGCGAAATGAAACAGGTCTTTGACAGCGATGCGGATTGGATCCAAGCGTTACATTTTACAGAGGACACGTTTATTGCGGTGAGTGCCGACGGCACTTCTGTACAATGGTCGTTGAAGAATAATAAAATAATATGGAAAGCTGGAGTATCCCTACGTGACGCATTAGCCACTTCCACACTTAGATTGAACTAAGAAATTTCCGAGGAATCCTACTCCAGCTCATACGAATTGAGCGAAGCTTCTTATTCATCATCCTTTCCAGAGTCTGGAGAGATTTCGTCAATTTCCGAAGACCTAAATCTAGAAGATGATTCAGATACTCAAATCAATCCCGAACTCCAGAAGGAACGGGATCTTAGTTTTGCGACATCCGATGAATCAAACGAAAGCGACGACTCCAACACCCAAGTACTTTCAAAAGAAAGTGACGCAGAAGAGAAAGCCTCAAACGAAAGCGAGGGAACTAAAAACATCGATGAGCTTTCTTCTGTCCCTCAGGAGAGTTGGGTAGATTCATCAAGTGAAGGATTACGTCGTGAGCTCGAAGACCATTTCGAAACCACAGAAATGGATGTGTTTGCATCCCATGCTCGAAAAGACCAAGAGGCAGAATTTGATGTATCCTCTTTCGTAAATGAGCATCCAGATTTCGAAAATGATAGCGAAACATCAGAGTTCTCATCCTTTAAAAGAAAGCAAGCGAACGAAGTTTCGGAGTTAGAAAGTGAATCCATACCACTTGAAACCTCAGAATTTCCCACCTTCCATGTAAAAGAAGTGGAAGCGAGTGATCCCGAAGCCCAACTCAAAACATCTGAATTCTCAGTTTTCAACCGAGAAGAAAAGAGTAAGCAAAATAGTAAACTTGAAGAACAAATCCAGACCTCAGAAAGCTCCGTTTCAGATGACCTTCCTAACCTTCAGCCAGACCCACAAAATATCGAGATTAACGAGAAATCGTTTCAGGACGAAGAGGAAAAGGAATTACTCCGATTAGCTGGTATAGAAGAAGACGATGACGACCAAACCTCGACTTTCGACCGAGAAGAAGTCCGCAAGCTGATCGCAAGTACCAAACAAGTCGGTGCACTCACCAACGATGATATTAAAGAGAACACCAAAGAGCTTGATGTATTTGATGAAGAAAGCTCAGATGCGATACCAGATAGAATTAGTATCGGTGAACAAGGGACCGAAGCCGGAGAATGGCGAGCATTCAACGAAAGCTCGCTTGACAAAAACGCAGTAGAGAAAGCACCAGTCCTAGAGAACGAGCTAAAACCTCTTCAACAAAACGATATTCCTGACGAAATTTTAGACGAAATGATTCTCGAAGTTGGCGGGCTAAATGCGTCGATCGATCGGGAAGAGTGGGATTCACACTTTCAAGAATCGAGACGTTTTGGCGTTCCAGAAATCTCTGAATCTGTTGTAAGTAATGTTGCACCAGAACCGAAAGCGGGTGAACTCTCTGATGCTACAGCAGAAATCGGACTTGAACTCAGCAGTGAATTCCTTGATTCCTCCGCTGGATTACAAAGTGCCGTATCGGAACTCATCAGCAGTTTTGCCACCAATCCTAATTTAGATAATTCAAGCGTTGGAGATGAAACAACCTCCCCTAACGAGCATCATCAGCTCAACAACGAACGCTCAATGGTGACATCCTCTCTTTCTGAGGTCACCAATGATTTCGAAGAAAGTGAATCGTCCTATGATGGAACACAAAACCTTAACGAAACGAGTGAAAACCCTCTTTCCCTAGCTTCCAGACAACGTGAAGAAACCGCGTTGAATAAAAGAATTCCAAACGAGCCTCTTGGCCAAAACGGAGCCCCCCCCAAAAAAGCAGAGGAAGTTTCTCCCGCAGAAATTTTCTTGCAACGAAAACGCTCACGTTCTGTGGGAATGGGAATCGTACAAAAACTTGACCCTATACCGACGCGCTATGAAAAGAAAATAGTGTTGGAGACACCACATCAAAGTGTTTATGGCCTTGCTTTATCCCAAGACGGAACCCGGATTGCGAGTTGTGGGGATAGCCATCTTTGTATTTGGAGCACTGAGGGTGAGCTCCTCCATAAAATTGGAGGTCTTACCCATGCTTTGAACGCGGTTACCTTCACTAACGATCGAAGAATCGTTGCCGCGGCTAGTGATGATGGTAATGTACACCTTTGGCTATTACCTGATGCCGATCACACTGTACTTCAACACTCCAAGCTTGATGGTAATCAAGTTTGGGTAACCAGTATGGATCTTAGTGCGGATACAAAAAAACTTATTAGCGCAGGTTATGACGGCACGACCTGTGTTTGGGATCTTTCAACCGGAAATTGTGCGCGTGTCCTTTCCGGACACACCGGGCCCGTTACAGGCATTGCCATCGGAACCCGAACTTGTACTTGTGGTGCTGATGGAACCGTCCGTGTTTGGAACGACTCCTATATTCTAGTGGATGAGCACCATGGTTTTGATAAACTCACCGATATTGCCGCCCATGGAAATAACCTTTATGTGGCCACCGCCAATGGTGACGTCTTTTCCATTCGTCATGGACATTTAAATCCATTATTACGACACCGTGGTGAAGCAAGAACCGTCAAGGTCCGTAAGGATGGGGTTTGTGCGTCGGGCGGAGAAGATGGGCTTGTCATGTTCTACCAACCTGAATTCGACACCCCTTATGCCGTATTGAAAATCAGCGTCCCAATCTGGGATATCGCGTTTAATCAAGACCTATGCGCCAGTGGCGGTGACGACGGTCAACTCTATATCTATTGTGCCAAATGAAACCTGAAATAGTCGAATTTAAGTCTGAAGAAAATCTTCTTTATCTCACCTGGGACGACGAACAAATTCAACACTTTCCCGTGTCCATCTTACGTGGATTTTGTCCATGCGCGGGATGTCAAGGACATGGCGGAGGCCTTCCAAAGTTCCTAAGCCATCAAGAAAAAGGTCTAAAAATCGAAAATATTACGCCTGTGGGAAACTATGGAATGTGCGTAATATGGGGAGATGGACACGACACTGGAATTTATTCTTTTCAAACCTTAAGAAGATACAATCTCAATCACTATTTGACCCACATGCCTGAGGTAGGTGAAGTCTTAAATCTTCACAATTAACGTGCACCTTCCAATTCTTGGGGATGGGTAGGAATACAAGAATGGGTAGTGTCCCATGGAAGATCTTGGTGCGCATCACGGTCACTTGGTAGCCCCAAAGTTTCAATTTGTTCGGCAGCTGTGTATTCCGAGTGAAAAGCATTCCTAAATGCATCCAGTTTTCCAGCCACGATCGACGCCCTCAAGGTAGACATCAAATCTTGATAAAAAGTTAAATTATGAGTGGTGGTGAGAACCGAGCCCAAGATTTCTTTCACTCCAATGAGATGTTTGATGTAAGCCCGTGAGAAATGTTCACAAGCGTAACAACGGCATTGAGGATCGATCGGAAATTTATCTTGTCGATATTGCCCTTTTGTCACTCGAAAGCGTCCATGTCGACCAAACACCACACCCGACCTCGCCAAACGTGTAGGCAACACACAATCAAACATATCGATCCCTCGCCAAACCGCTTCCACAATATCTTCTGGATATCCGACCCCCATTAGGTAACGAGGTTTGTCTTTAGGCAGATAGGGCTCCGCTGCATCAACTGCTTTCATCATTAAATCTTGAGTTTCACCCACCGAAACCCCACCAATGGCATAACCTGGAAGGTCATGAGCAATGGTAAGTTGGGCCGAGACCGCACGAAGGTCGTCATAGACCGAACCCTGGACGATTCCGAAGAGACTTTGATGTTCGTTTGTTTTCGCCTCTTTACATCGTGCAAGCCATCGATCCGTACGATAAACCGCATCTTGAGCAGCTTTATAGGTCGTCGGAAACTCTACACAGACGTCAAAGGCCATAATAATATCTGCCCCTAATCTCTGTTGGATTTTCATGCTAATTTCGGGCGTCAATGTGATCGGTTTTCCCGATTTTTCGTACTCGAAAGTAACACCTTTTTCGTCCAGTCCAATCCGCGGTAGACTGAAAACTTGAAATCCACCACTGTCTGTAAGAATGGGTTTTTCCCACGCCATAAATTTATGAAGTCCGCCCAATTTTTCAACCAGTTTGTCTCCTGGCGCCAAATTGAGATGATAAGTGTTTCCTAAACAAATCTCCGATCCGGTTTCGGCAAGCTGTTTGGGGGTCATTCCTTTTACGGTTCCACGTGTTCCCACTGGCATAAACGCAGGTGTTTGAAATGTTCCATGAGGAACGGTGACCGCGCCGCGTCTTGCTTTCTTATCGGTCGCTTTAAGCTCAAATTGCAAACTCATCTTCATTTTTCCTTCTCAAAAATCACCAACTCGGATTCTGACCCCCTTTCTCGGTTAAACTTCTATAAATTTCAACAAAGAATGAGTAAAACGAGTGATTGACTTGCACTATCTTACATTAGGACCGACAATTGAATATATAGATCGCGTTCGTAAAATAGACACTTGCATTTTATGAATATATTGATAACTAAAGGCGTTATTCGAACGTATTTAGAAAGGGTTGATAGCAAAGATTATGGAAGAAAAACTTCCACAGCTACCGAATGCCGGTGACCTTGTCGCTGGACGTTTTAGGATCGTTAGCCTCCTTGGAACAGGAGGCTTCGGAACGGTGTATCGTGCACTCCAAGAAAATATTGGTCGCGATGTAGCCCTTAAATTTCTCACACCTGGCGTGGCCAAAGATCCCATTAATGTAGAACGATTCCGAAGAGAAGCGTTTCATGTAAGCCAACTTCGTCATCCCAACACCATTACTATTTATGACTATGGTCAAACTGAGGACGGTTTAATTTATATGGTGATGGAGATTCTCGAAGGGGTGTCTCTAGCCGATTCCATTCAAGATGATGGCGCCCTAGAATGGCGAAGAGCCGCACACGTTTTTATCCAAGTCCTTAAAAGTCTATCTGAAGCTCACCAACGTGGACTGGTTCACCGCGATCTTAAACCTGAAAACATTTATCTTTGTGAATTATTCGGTGAACAGGACTATGTAAAAGTATTAGATTTTGGTGTCGCCAAAATGACGATCGAATCGGATACCGAGGCTGAGATTAAACTCACGAAAGCGGGTCGAATATTTGGTACCCCCATGTATATGGCTCCAGAACAAGCTTGTGCAGAGCCTATTACTCCCGCCACGGATGTTTACGCCTTAGGGCTTCTTATTTTTGAAATCCTTACAGGGTCCGCGCCAGTTACGGGACGGAACCGGATTGATGTGATCCACAAACAAATCCGTGATGTAGTTCCTGTGCTCACAAAAGAACTTGAAGGCACTGCACTGGGCAGCTTTATAAGAAAAGCCACAGAAAAAAAACCGAGCGATCGATATCACGATGCCTCCGAAATGCTTGAAGGGTTTATTCAAGCTTTGACTGTAATGAGTATTCGGCCAGCGCCTCGTGGAGCAACGCTTCCAGAAATTTCGATCAGTTCTCTTGTTCCTGAAATATTAGAAGTAGAGATGGAGCTTGTCCCTGAAAGTTCGGTTCATGACTCAGAAACGGCATCCTACCCCCCAGACATTAAACCAAAGAAATCTTTTAGAGCGAAAAAAGAAGTCAAAACCCCCAAACGAATCTCACCGCTCATCGCTCCGACCCAAGAGAACCAAAAATTATCGTCTCGTTTGGTCAGTTCTGAAAAACAAAAGCAAAATCCGTTTGATACACGTCCTCACTCTCGTCCAAGATACGAGATTCCACTTATTGGAAGAGAAACTGAAATTTCGGCTTTGAGCGGATTTATTCACCATTTCTCTAGTGAAGCCAAAGGCGTGGTCGCACTTATCGAGGGCGAAAACGGATTGGGGAAAACCCGTCTCATTCGTGCATTGGGCACTAAGCTCCAAGAGTTGGGAATTGACTCCTGCACAGGACGCTGCAGTTCAAACTCATCGAGTTTGGCTCCTATACGAGAAGCCCTCACCGAGTTTTGGCGTTTAAAACAATCTAATAAAAATCAAATTCAACATGTCGTTCTAGCTGACCTAAAGGTCCTCGGCATTGCTGAGGAAGTCGATCCCCTCGTCCAATTTCTCAATCCTGAAACACGTCACGACCACGTAGAAAATACAAAGTCTCTTTTCGCTACTTTAGAAAAAGTATTACTCCGACTGGCACAACGTAAACCTTTGGTGCTCATATTAGAAGATCTACGGCACTCTGATAATTCGACCCTGGAATTCATTGAATTCCTTTCGATAACCCAACAAACACAATCCTTCCCCCTATCGATCCTACTGACCATGCGACCTGATGGACGCCTTCTCAATCTAAACATTGAACAGACATTCCTCAAGCTTTCAGAACGTCTCCAAGAACGTTTTACAATTTCAAAGTTACGGAGACTACGTGGGCGTAACTTAGTCAATCTTCTTGATGCTATCCTTCCTTTGGATCAAAGATTGAAAGAACGTGTGGGCTGGTTATGCCAAGGGGTTCCTCTGCATGCGATCCAAATCATTCGATATTTACAAAATGAGGGACAACTTAAAAAAGGAGACGCCAACCTTTGGAGCGTCCAAGTTGGCTCACCTCGTGATATCAATCTTCCTCCCGATCTGATGGAACTCATGCGTTTGCGTATTGAACAAGCCACAAACGGCGAGCAAAAAAATACGCTACGAGCATTATTAGAATGGTTAGCGACTCTGGGTATGCACACCCCAATCAACCTTTTAAATATAGTGATTAAAGACGCTAACCTCACCTCCACCCTCGAAAAATTAAAGGAAGAAGGAATCATTCATCAGGCTATGCACCAAAACTTAGCTTGTATCGAGTTTGATAACTCGCTTTTAAGGGAGAGTATTCTCCGTTCTCTTTCTGAACGCTGGGAAAGTCGTCGGTTACACAAAGAGGCTGCAGAGGCGAAAACCTCATTTTATCAACAGCTTAATATACCCATTCCTCTTATCGAAATCGCTGAACATTGGCGTCAAGCTGGTGAATCGGATCTATACAAAGACGCGATCCTGGCGTCAGCTCAACGCTCCATGGCTAAACAAGATCTCCGTGGAGCCAGAGAGCAATTCCGTGAACTGATCGATCTTCTCGATCGCAACAATATCAAAAACTCGATTTGGGTAAACGCACACATCGCATCTGGTGAACTTGCCTGGCGATTCGGCGAATTCGGTTTGGCCGAAGATCATTATCGACATGCAGTACAAGAAGGCGATAAAGGCATCGAGTCCGTGAAAGCAATGAGAGGCCTCGGTCACCTCCTTTCCATTCAATCAAAATACAAAGAATCCGAAGATTGTTTTAATAGCGCGCTAAAGATCGCTGAAGAATTGTCAGACGGTCCGTCTATCGCAAAAGCCTTGGTCGGGATTTCCAAAGTAAATATTCACTCCGGAAATTTCCAAAAAAACGAGCCCATTCTAGAACGTCTCGAAAATATGCTCCCTACCCTTCCCAACGGAGAAATCTCAGGAAAAGTTCTACTTCATCTGGCACAAAGGCAAGGAAAGCTCACAAAGCGATACAAATATTTAGTTAAAGCACAACATCAATTCGAAGATGCCAGAGACCACTTCGGCTTAAGCGATGTTCTTCTCAGTCTTGGTGGCGCGTTATCAGATCCTGCGAATAATGCGCCTGACCGTTATCTCGAAGGTAAGAAAGTACTTCGACAAGCGCTGGAACTTAAACAAGAATTGGGGGACCGATTCGGCATAGCCGAAGCCTTCCGCTACACAGGACAGCTTGAGTTGCAATTCGAACATTTAGGCCCTGCTGAAAAACTTCTTCAACAAGCGCTTGTTCTTCACAAAGCCTTAGGCGTCCCTTTTAATATCGGTGCAACCTTCATCGCCATTGGTTTAACGCGAATGTTTCAAGGTCAATTTAGTGAGGCTAATGAAAATCTCACAGAAGCCTTAGGTCTCTTTCGAAAAATCGGCGACACACTTGCTGCATCTCATGCCCTCATGAATCTCGGCGAGCTCGCCATCAACGAGGGAAACATCGATAAGGGATGCAAATTACTGCAAGAGGCATTGGACGAAAAAGAATCGGTGGGAAGCCATTGGGCGATTGTAGATATTCAGAATCACCTCGCTATTTGTGCAATGTGGAAGGGCGAATACGAAAAAGCCGAAACGCTCTTGGAAAATAACATTGATATTGTAGACGAAAAAGGCACGGAGGAAGATCGCGCGGTAGCCCGTTCCCTCGCTGGCTTGTTGTGGTGTTTCCAAAGCCGTCTACAACTCGCTGCCTTAGAACTCGGGCGTTCAAGGGCTGACGCAGAAGATTTGGGATTCAAGAAAGTTTCTGTTTTTTGCCAAGCTAATGCTGCCTTCTATGCGTGCCTTACCGAAGACGAGACGACCTATCTACAGCTTGTCGAATCCATAAAAGAAGAGTCTTTTTTCTATACGCTCTCAAGACCGATTTGGCTGGGGCTCATAGAAAAGCTTGCCATAAAAACCGTCGAACTTGAACCCACCCGACGCTCCCTTCATCTCCTTCAAACTGCCAACCGACTCGCCTCAGACTTTAGAGATAAAGAAATTCATTTTCGTCTTACTCAACAGGTTAAGAAACTTAAAAAAGACCTTCGTAGTGCGTCAAATACGGGCACGCTGAGTTGACACAAACTATGAATCTACTGCCTCAAGAAACTATTCAAGAGCTTCTCGCCGCCCTACCCTATTGGGAGTTGGATGGTGACCGTATCGTTCGAAAACTGGAGTTTCCGACTTTTATGGAGGCAATCGCGTTTATTAATCGTATCGCGGCTCTTGCCGAATGCGCCGATCATCACCCTGAAATCTTCAATGTATATAATAGAGTTGAACTCGTGCTCACGACCCACGATGCAAAAGGCATTACGACTAAAGACACCGATCTTGCTGGCGAAATCGATCTTGTGGTCGGATTTGACTAATTGCCCCTAACTCACGATGCTTAATTTAAATATAGGAGGTTGATATGATAGGAATTCCCTTGGGTTTGCTCTACGCCAATGCCGGAGAGTGGGCGATTCACAAGTATATTCTTCACGGTTTTGGTTCTAAAAAAGAAAGCTTTTGGAGTTTTCATTGGCGAGAACATCATCGAGATTCGAGAAAGAATGGGTACATCGATTTGGCGTATACGCGGTCGTTATTAGGATGGCACTCTCAAACTAAAGAGGCTGTTGGACTGATTGGGGTAGCTTTATTACATGCTCCTTTATTTCCAATTGCTCCCTTTTTCACGGCCTCGCTTTGGTACAGTATGGCTAATTATTATCGGGTTCATAAAAAATCTCATATGAACCCTGAGTGGGCGAAATCACATTTACCTTGGCATTACGATCATCATATGGGACCCAATCAACACGCGAATTGGTGTATCACTAAACCGTGGTTTGATAACTGGATGGGGACGCGGGAGCCCTATACAGGAACAGAAAGGGAAGCCGAGGATATTCGCCGGAAAGATGAGCGGAAGAAAAAACGGGCCAGTAAAAAAATTGAAAAGAAGCCCCTTAAAATTTCCTCTAAGAAAAAGACAAAAAAAAGCGGGAAAATTATCCCGATGAAAAAGCCAAAGAAAAAGAGCGCTTAACGGAATACGTTTGTTGCGTTTCCTAAATCCTTAGCATATGCGTTTCCTGGTTCAGCGATGGCGTTATAATAATAAACCATGGCTCCCAATGATATGGGCATCGTAACGATGAGCCCCATTCCACACGCTAAAAGGCCGACTAAATTCATTGCAAAGAGAATCAAACTAAAAATAAACCATTCCATTTTTCTGCCATCCATAAGGCTCCAGCTTGCTTTTAAGGCATCGATATATTTGATGTTCTTATCGATGACCAAATAGGGGGCCATTCCCAAACCTAAAGCAAGCAATATTCCAGGAACGATAAGGAAGATGAATCCAACCACGATTCCAATTTGCATCAAAATGTTAGTAAGAATGAGCGGGATAATGAAGGGTTTCACCTCTGCTAAGTTTTCAAAGGTGAAGTTTTGACCACGAAGGATTCGCAACCACATGATATAAACAGCACCCATGAGTGCGGACTGAATCACGGTGGAAAAGATGCCTGTGACCAAAGATGTTCCAAACTGCATAACCACGGCTACGATTTGTCCCGCATCGCCGCCCACAGCTTTTACCGCCACGGCCTGAACGATACCTACTACAAGTCCGATTCCGAAATTAATGATCATTTGAATTACAAAAAGAACAAAAAAACCTACCAAAGGAAACGCAAACGTTTCTGCAGGTTTTTGCTTCATAATCTCCACCACTTCTTTGATGATTTCTATGGCATCAATAGAACGAGGGGCTGTACTTTCGATTTGTATATTTTCTGATGTTAGAGATCCGCCAAGGGGATTGTGGGTAGCTTTTCCGCCACCGGCAAAACCGGGTTGACCTTGAGCTTGAGGTTGAGGTTGATCGGACCAAGACGCCATAATAATCTCCATTTTTGGAAAGATAATAAGATATAAAATCCTGACGCTCTTTTCTGCAATTGTAAAGGACTAACGCAATGTTAGGGCAATGTTAGAGATGGAATTGGAATCCAATTGCATGACTCATTATTGCCCAGGTATCTAAATGGTCTCCCACATGAATCGACCATCCTCCAGGTGAATCATAACGTTGGTGTCCTAAATAACCGGTCACTTGAGCGTCATAATAAATAGAAAAGAAACGTCCCATGCTGTATTCCAAGCCTCCGCCCATGTGAACCCCAAACATGATATCGTCGATGCGTTCGGTCCCCGCTCTTTTCGTGTCCGTAAAACTAAAGATGGCACAGAACCCAAAGAGAGGTCTTATTCGAAAATCATCAAATATTTCGAGAGGGAGATAGAGGTTAAAACCGATGGGATGATCATGACGAAACCCATTTTTGTCCTTCACAATAAGATGCTCAGAGTAAAGATCCACACCGAGGAGATCAAAAGGTTCCCAACGTGTCTTCAAGCCGAGACCTACTGCATTATAGGCTCCTGACCACGATAACCCATATGCTCCAAGTGCAAAACTACGATCGAAGGCCCGTTTCTTTAGCCAAGGTTCATCTTGGTCATGAACCTCTTGTGCGTAACTTGAGGTCGAAAAACCAAAGATAAAAAGTAAAGTAAGAAAAAACCGAGACATAAAGGCTCCCTTTTAGGATTTACTAAGTTAGTCGCCCATTGTCGGATTTTTTGTGCAAAAAAAAGGTCTAGAGCTAGACCTTATAATTTAGTGAGAATTTGAATGCTATGTAAGAAGATCGGACTCACCGAGCGCGCCTTCTCTAACGATAGATACTTTTCCATCGGCAGGGTCAATAATAGTAGACTTCGCGCCAGGATTGAGATCTCCCTGATTAATGAATAGTGCCACTGTATTATTAAAATTCTTTTGAATTTGCGCTGGTGAGGTTTCCCCATGTTTTTTTACACGGTTGGCCGAAGAAATAAGTAAAGGCTTCTTACTTTCTTTGAGTACGGCTTGCGTAAAAGCGCAATCAGGCACACGTAACCCAAGCTTCCCTTGTTTAGAAGTAACCTGCTTGAGAAGCTTTTTCGATAAATTTGCCTTAGGTTTCACAAGAACGGTGAGCGACCCAGGCCAATGTTTTTGAACCAAAGGTTTGGCGAGTTCTTCCAGTTCACCTACGGATTCAGCTTGATTTTGATCTTCGACAAAAACAAGACCGGGCATTCTATTGACCCTTCGTTTAGATTGAAGAAGCGCCATCACTGCTTCTTCATCATCGAAATTAACGGCCAAACGATAGTTACCATTGCAAGCGAAGCAAGCGATGCCCCCAGCATTGATGGTATCTGCGACACGTTTTGCTGCAACTTCGATGTTTTCTGATGTAAGTTTGATGGATTCCATGTGACCTCGTGGGAAGGAGAGAATTAAATTATAAGTCCGAAAATACGATTCGCAACCAATTCTTTTTTTTCTTAAATTTTTCTCGGATTGGAGGCACAAAAAAGACGACATGCAGTCGTCTTAAAAATTCCTAAGTTAAGAAACTAATTATTTACAAACTACGACATCTTTACAAACTGGCTTTGTTACATCGGTGTAATCACAAACGAGACCTGCATCACAAACTTCACCTTTAGCAAAGTCACAGCTTTCGGTCTTAGCACGCTTCGTTACGTCTTTGCATGTTGTAGTTGCTGTATCGCAGTAGAGATCAGTATCGCAAAGCTCACCGTCGAGAATTTTGCAACTTCCGTCTTTAGCTGATTTCGTAAACGCCTTGCATGTACCGGTAGTATCACCAACAGCAGCTTTTTTACAATAAGCAACTCCGTGCTCGCAGTGTTCGGTTGCGATTTTAGCATCATCACACGCTCCATCAATAGCAACTACTGTAAATGCTGGGATCGTTTCACAAACACCAACACAGGCGTCAACTTTTGCATCTGTAATCTTGCAGGAATCGGTATCAACACATCCACCAGGTTTACAAGCTTCACCGTGTGCAGCTTTGGTACCAGTAGTGTTGTTCTTACCAGTGGTGTTGTTCTTACCAGTGGTGTTGTTCTTACCAGTGGTGTTGTTCTTACCAGTGGTGTTGTTCTTACCAGTAGTATTGTTCATACCGGTAGTCTTACCAGTGGTGTTGTTAGTTCCGTTGTTGTCATCACCACCACAAGCAGCCAAAACGAGACAGCAAGCGACAGCAGTACTTTTAATAATATTCTTCATCATGTTTGACTCCTTTAAGTCGAAAAGCCGTAAATAGACCAGGTCTAATTCTAATGCAAATAAATTCTTGCTAAAAAAAGTGAAATCTTTTCGTATTTAGAACGAACAAATCTTTTCTTGGACTACCCCATTCGCTTGAAGCGCCTTTTTACACTCCCAAGTCGAAAAACATTCTACATCTGAATCACAAAGTTGTGCGGTTCTACCCGAATGATTTACCCCTGGGCCATGTAAACATCTTCCCCCCAAATTCGAATCGGAGAAAAGGAAAGCCTCAACCCACGTTATTGTAACATCACCACGTCGCCATATGAAAGCAGAGCGTCGCCAGAAAGCGAAACAGGAACATCCTCTTCCAAACTCAAACGAAGGAGCGCCATCCCAAGTTGAAACACATGAATCTTTTCAGAAGTGATTTCCGTCATCTCCAAAGATTCGTTTTCACTAATAACATCTGGTGGAAATACTGAAATATACTTTTCATCATGACTGAACTTAGAAACATGATTCGAAAAATAAACGAAAACCAATCTATCAATCCCATATTTCTTCGCCGCGTTCACCAGTTTTTCGTAATCCAAAGGTGTGCATACCACGATCGAAAAAGCGCCTTCTAAAAAAGTCCAATCCTCCCTTTTTTCTGCATCCCCCTTTAGCCATTGAACGCCCTCGATCCACGGGTCATCTTTTAGGCTTAAAGAAGGAATACCTTGTAGTGATAAGGACACGATTTCATGCCCTAAAGCGACACCGAATCTACATAGTTCTTTGCCCACTAATCCTGAACCACCAATCACAACAAGTTTTTCTCTTTGCATAGCACCCTCGAGTATGGGAATAGTCATTATGGCAAAGTACATCCCAATTGGGAAACCCATAAATAGGGCAGAAGAAAACGGTATGCGTTCTTTGCGAGATCTTCTTCCAGACCACTACATTCTCTTGGGAAGTTTCGACCTTAAGCTCGAAGGACGATCAAATAGTTTAGAATTTGATGTCGTAGTGATAGGCGAGCACAACATTTTTGCAGTGGAAATCAAAGGATGGTCTTGAAGTATTCATTCTCTTAAAAACCGATGGAAACTTGAATGGGGAGAGACCACAAACCCCTTTATCAACTTAGAAAAAAAGGCAAAAGCGCTTCGTTCTTTTCTGGGGAAAGCCGTCGCTGATTATCCTGATGCTCCCGTCGAATCCGTTGTGCTCCTTCCCCGTGCCCCTCAGCTTGAAGGTTCTTTTCCTCGCCGTAGCGATATCGTTTGTGGGTTAACCGAAATCTTGGATCGTTTTGCATCAGAAGACAAAATCTATGAACTTGGTCCTGGGCCCTTTTTAGATAAATCGCTTCGCGAACGCGTGGTAGAGGCTCTTGTTCCTTTGGCCAAACCTTCCTCAGATCTCAAGGTCGTATCGGATTATGAAATCATCGCGGAAATTGAAAAAGAAAACACGCCTTATCGCGAGTTTGTGGCGAGTCATAAACTTTTACGTTCTCGAAAACGTGTACGTATAAAACGCTATGCACTTGATCCCTTATCCACAATTCAAACTCGCCAACGCTCCTTTGAACATCTTCTTCGCGATATGGAAGCCATCACAGAATTGGAAGAAAATCCCTATGTAGCTCGGGGATATGATGTCATTCGCGACCAAAATGATGAACTCAATTTTTATCTTGTCGGGGAATGGGTAGGTTCCAGAACTCTAGAGAGCATCTCGTGTACCAAAGAAGCTATTTACTTCGGCGAAGAACGAGAAGTCTCGCTTTTACGATTTACCAAGCATTTATTGAGAGCTGTCGATTACATGCATAAAAAAGGCATTGTTCATCGTAACCTCAATGCCGCCGTTATTTATGTCACAAAAGATAAAGAGCTTCCCTTAAAAATCGCTGACTTCGAATATGCACGTATTGAGCATCTTCCCACGATTATTGGTGAGACCAAATTCTTTGGAGGCGCTTGCCATGCTCAAGAATTGTGGCTTTCGGATATCCATGATCACCGCGTAGATATTTATGCTTGTGGATGTATCTTGTTCCTTCTTTATACAGGAAATCATTTTTGTGAAAGCTTTTCCGACGTCTCAGATATTGATCTTTTATGGAACGAAAAATCTTCCTCAATCGGAAACGAAGTGGTTCGCGAAATCATTGGCCTATGTTTAAGGAAAGATCCTAACGATCGACCCACGATTTCGTCTTTATTGGCAACGCTCTAAACAAAACACGAAAAAAAAAACCAAAGTCGCTTGTGTTTTTTTCGTTCGAACCTATATTCAATCATGAAAGCGCAGTAAATAATCTGATCGCTTTGTCTTTTTTATACGGGGGCGCAATGGTTTCGACACGGGTCTTGAGGTGTACGTGGCATGTCGTGGGTACTTGGTGACCACGTCAAACCGCCGAGTAAAACACAATTGCCAACGATAATGTTGCGCTTCGAGCTGCTGCGTAAGCACCAGCCCGAGCCTTGCACTCTTAGTTAGTGCACGCTGATTCTTAATCTTAGCTTGTGGGTTAAGGACAGCGTTTAAACAGCAAGCTTAGGCGTTCTGAATTTCTTCCTTTGTATGAACGCGACATAAAAAAGGAAGCTCCGCAAATGTGGCCTGTTCGTGGGCAGCATGAGTTGAGTTGAAACGAAACAATTACGGACTACACATGTAGAAGCGTATAGTGACGATTCGTGGACGCGGGTTCAATTCCCGCCGCCTCCATTAAATAACAACTTCTTTGAGTTCTCAGGCTAGTCCTGTATTCATTCTGGTGATCTTATGCTCCCAAAATACGTTGTTGTTTTCCTAAGTCTTCTCTTTGGACTTAACTGTCAAAAAGCTGAAGAAGACAAATTTCCAGACATGCCTTTATTCCAGAATTTCAAAGGGCCTATAGCCTTCGAAAGACTCTCTTCAACCGAGGAATACCGAGGCCACAATTCCAAATATATTTTTTTCGAAATCCATCGAAATAATACAAAAACAAGTCTCGTTGTTTACGACTTAAAGACAAAGAATGAAGTAAAAGAAATCGCGTTAGCCTCCCAGACCCATATCGATCAAAAGGGAAAGGTGTATATTTATGACGACAACCGTAAACTTGCCTACCTTTACGAAGAACCCAAATACCACCCTGAAACGATCACGGAAACGACACTCCACATTCCAGAAGCGCTAAAAGGAGAAAATTCAACCCTTGAACGCAATATCAAAGAGCAATATATCAAAGAGCATTATCTAAAAGAACTGAATTGTGCCGTGAAGTTTTCCCACGATCTCCATCTTTTTAAATATAAAAAGAAAAATCAGCTTATTAAAAGCGAGGTCTTTTATACACCCACACTTGGTCTTCCCATCGATGGCCTCGCTTTGCCTTATTGCTCCACCCTTCAAAAAGATGAAACAATTCTCCAATCAAATTTTTTAACCCAAATCGATTCTGCGCATTTGGGCGGAAGTTGGTCTGGAAGTAACCATTTCGCTTTCGGTTATAGTTCACAAAATTTATACTATTACGAACTATCTCTCTTCGATAAAAAAGTGAGGTTTAAGTCCCCTAGAAAAATGACTGGTTTTGTGAATATGAAGCAGGAGCATATTTTAAATACCGGTTTCGAAAATTTCCGGATAAAAGAAAAATAGAATACTCATTTAAAAACCTGGTCTTCCACAAATTTCAATTTACCAAAATAATCTAGCACTGGCTGCGCTCTTAACGCGTTCATAAATGGAAGACCCAAGAAAAACACGCTTCCGCCTAGAACAACAATTAAAGCAATCGATGCGAAGAAAGGAATAAACGGAGTAAACAACCACGTCAAAAAAACGAGATTCGAACTGACCACAAGCGTAACAAATAAGGGTCTTTCTTTTTTTATTTAGTAAACTCACCAACAATTTCGTCGAGAGAAGACAGTTTGTTCTTTTCACAATAATCAGACAAACCTGATAATATACGCTGTACTACGAAGGGTCCCTCGTAGATGAAACTGGTCCAGATTTGTGCCAACGAAGCTCCTCTTAGCATTACATCAATCACGTCTTGTGAGGTTGCAATTCCCCCCACTGCGATTATAGGAAGCCTACCTTCACTCAAATCATGTATTCTCTCGACCCTTTTCAAACATCGTTTTCTGAGCGTGGGACCACTAACCCCACCATCTCCAAAATCTTCTATATTCTCTGTCTTTAGGTGGTCTCTAGAAACAGTGGTGTTCGAACTGATCACACCATCTAAGGAAAGATCTAAAACGACATCCAAAGCATCATCAAGTGCGGGTTCACTGAGATCAGGGGATAATTTAACAAAGATAGGAATCTGTTTTAGTTGCGTTTTCCTTTCATCAAGAAGAAGCCTTAGAATGGCCCGAAGATGATCACCATCTTGTAGCTTCCGAAGACCTGGAGTGTTCGGAGAACTCACGTTAATCACGAAATAGGAAGCGTAGGGGTACAGCGTTTTAAACGAACGCAAGTAGTCTTCGGCAGCGTGATCCAGATCCACGATTTTTGACTTACCGATATTTATTCCGACCAAACTCTCGGGATAGGTTCGTTTAAGACGAGCCTCTGCAATATCGCACCCTTCGTTATTAAAACCCATTCGATTAAGTAGGGCACGATCTTTGGGCAGACGAAACATACGTGGGCGAGGATTGCCGGGTTGTGGATGCGCGGTAATGGTGCCTATTTCAATATGACTAAAACCCAACGCCGCTAAAGGGTTAATATGTGAACCTACTTTGTCAAAACCCGCGGCAAGTCCGATTGGATTTTCGAACTTTAGACCCACAACCTGAGTATGTAGACGAGAATCAACCGGGGCGAGCTTGGCGCGTATACGACGACGCAAACGCGGCGAACTTAGAAAGGCGTCCACAGAACCTAGCGCCAGGTGGTGAACATCTTCTTCATCGAATCGGAAAAGAAGCTTCCGAAGAAGAGGGTAAAACATTGCTAATCCTTAGTCTTAAAAATCAGGACAAGGGCTCATAAGTAATTTCTTCTTCTTTGTATTCGGTACCGTCGAAATGAAGAAGCATGCCTTTATCGTCATAAAGTGTTTCTAGATTCACTGGACGTTTCCATACGCGATGAAGTGCTTTAAGCACACCTTTGGCGTAGTTCAAATCCAAAGTCGTACCTAAAAATTGGTGGTGAAGAAGGAGCTCAGCGCGATTCTGAAAATTGCCATCTTTCACATAGATATAGGGATTCCCAAAATTAGTAAGTTGCGTCAAAAGCTGTTCTTTCACTTTCTTAAACTCACGACTCTGAATTTCCCAATTTGTGGTCTTTTTATTGTAGCCATATGTAAACATCTTTTGTTCACGTGCGAAATCTTCGGTGAGAAAATCGTCGATAAAGGAAACATCGTTGTAGAGTTTACGAACTTCGAAAATCTTTTCTCTACCTAAACCAAGCTCACGATCCCAATTTGCCTTCTCGGCCATAGAATCACAATCGGCCCATTCCTTCCCAAACTTCCCTTTATTCCACCGGTCTTCAATATTCTGATAAAGCTCCACACCAAGTTTATAAGGATTGAGTTGCCCTTTAGAAGTCGCAAGTACCCCAGAATGGATATCTGCAAAATCGATAATTTCCGAAGGCTCTAGAATCTTTGTGGTGAGTAGCTTTTCATGCCAATAGGATGCCCAGCCTTCATTCATAATCTTGGTTTGCATTTGGGGTGCAAAATAATATGCCTCTGCACGAATCATCGACAAAATATCCGCTTCCCAATCTTCAAGTGGAGCGTGTTGAAGCAGAAAATTCATTACATCACGTTCTGCGGCGAGCGGAAAACGTTTGGCTAAATCCTCTTCCTTTTTTAGCTTCTCTTTTTGTTTATCTAAATAGTCAGCGGGATTAATAAAGTCTTCCATGTATTCTTTAGCGCGAATTTTTGGAACTCCAGCTTCATTTACCTGCTTTTCACTACGTTCAATAAAGGGACTATGAAAATCGATTAAATTGTCCAGGGACAAACATGTATCAATAAAATCTTCAACTAATTCGATTCCCTTTTGGTTCACATATCGTCTTATTTTTGACGCATGATTTGCCATTTGATCCATCATTTTTCTATTGGTTTTAGAAAACCAGTAGTTGTTTTTGAAAAAATCAACATGAGCATAAACATGAGCGATAACGGTTTTCTGATCTACAAGATTATTCCCTTCTAGGAGGTAGGCATAAGAAGGATTGTTATTTATCACCATCTCATAAATTTTTGAAAGGCCGTATTCGGCGCTTTTAGAAAGCTGTTCGTATTCCATTCCGAAACGCCAATGTGGGTATCGGGTAGGAAATCCGCCAAAGGCTGCGATCTCGTTTATCTGACGATAATCAACAACTTCAAAAATAGTATCAAAAAAATCCAGCCCGTGATCCATCGCCACGCTTCTTATGAATTCTTGAATTTCTCTCAGATGATGGGGTAACATTGTTTACAATCCCTTAGCGAGAAAAGTTTTTATCGAATCATATATTTCATCACGATTTTTAATTTCGGACAAAATCACCGCTTCGCTTTCCTCAAAATTTGCCTGGAGATCTTTTATAAACTGGCCCGATCCATAAGGCGATTCTACTTGCCCATAACAAAACATATTGGAACGCGGAATAATGCCTTCCTTCAAAATGCGCATACATTCGGAGGTATCATCGGAGGACCAATTATCGCCGTCCGAAAAATGAAAAGGATATACATTCCAATCTTCCAAAGGGTAATCCTCTTCGATGATATTTAAAGCAAGTTTATAAGCCGAAGATATCATCGTTCCACCGGATTCTCTTGTATGAAAAAAGGTTTCTCGGTCCACTTCACGGGCAGAAGCATCGTGAATAATAAAACGAGATTCCAATCCTTTGTACTGACTTTGCAGCCAGGTATCTAACCAAAAGGATTCTATCCTAACTATTTCTTTTTGTTCTTCTCCCATCGATCCAGAGACATCCATCATATAAATGATCACCGCATTAGATTGTGGCAGCGATGTTTCCTTCCACGACCGAAATCTTTTGTCCTCTCTAATCGGGATAATCATCGGATTGTCGGGATCATAGGAATCTAATGAGATTTGCCTTTTGAGCGCTTCTTTGTAGGTACGTTTGAAATGACGAAGAGACTCCGGTCCAATGGTTCGAATTCCCGTATATTTTTCCCTAATCGTTTCCAATCGTTTAGACCCTCTTGGCTCGATATTTGGTAACTCCAATTCCTCGCCCATGATCTCAGCCAGTTCTTCCAATGAAACATCGACCTCCAAGCCATGATCTCCTTCTTGGTTTCCCGCCGGTCCCTGCCCTCCCGGACCTTCTTCGCCTTCTCCCAAACTATCACCAACCTCGCCTTCTCCTTGCCCGCTTCCACCACTTTCCTTAGACCCGTACTTAAACCGAGGAATATCGATCCTCGGAATAGGAATCTTGACGATTTTTTTTCCTTGTTTGCCGGTAAGCTCGCCTTGGGTCATGTACTTTCGAAGATTTTCTTTAATCTTTCCACGTACAATTTTCTTAAAGCGTCGGTGATCTTGGTTGATTTTGTTGTGGTTTGCCATCGTATACTAAATTTACCCTGGCTCGGGATTCCCTTCAAGAGTCTTCTATGAAATCTATAACAAACTAAAAGCGCGGAATCCTTCTTTTTCTCTCATCTAAATGCTACCTATATCTAAAAGAAAACGTGTGATTTTACGTATCAAGGAGATGTCATGAAAGTTGTTTTTATTTGTAGCGTTCTCATTCTTAGCTTATCCAATTGTGGATCGGATAAAGATCCAGGAAACACAGGGTCCAACAATCAAAGCTCCCACAATACCATCACAAATAATTCGAATAATCGCAGCACCAATACTTCGAACAACGCATCAACAAGTCAAAACACAAATAACCGAACCACGAATAACCAAACGACGAATAACCAAACGACGAATAACACGACCCAAGCACGTCCTTTTATATTTAAAGTCGACGTGCAGAAAGAATTTGGAATTCGGACAAAAAATTCCGGGTATAAGTACAATGTAGATTGTGACTCCAACAACGAGCTTGAGGTTAAAGATATTACTGGCGATTATACTTGTAGTTATACCGTCCCCGGTATTTATACGATCTCGATTAGCGGTGATTTCCCGGAAGCTCATTTTGAAGAGCAACATAGTAAGCTGATTTCAATCGAACAATGGGGTGACCAAAAGTGGCGTTCAATGGAATCAACCTTTAAAGATTGTGAACGTCTTGTGTTTAATGCCACTGATGTTCCAGACCTCACGATGGCCACATCAATGCACGCTATGTTTGAGAACGCGAAAAACTTCAACTCTGCAATAGGAAGTTGGAATACGAGTAAAATAGAAAAAATGGGAACCCTGTTTTCTGGTGCCAGCTCTTTTAATCAAGATATCTCTTCTTGGGATGTAAGTTCTGTCAAAAATATGAGCAGTATGTTTGAAGATAGTGCACATTTTAATCAGGATATCTCATCGTGGAAAGTAGGAAAGGTGGTCGATATGAGCAGCATGTTCGAAAACGCGACGGCTTTTGATCGGGATATCGGAACCTGGAATACAAGTAAGGTTCAATATATGGATGCGATGTTTGCGGGGGCATTTTCTTTTAACCAAGACATCGGAAAGTGGGATGTGAGCGCGGTAGAATATATGGACAATATGTTTTTCTTTTTCGACACTCCCGGAGCCTTCGATCAGGACCTTAGTTTGTGGAAAGTGGGCAAAGTTAAAAGCATGATTACGATGTTTGAACAACCCGGTGGCGCGGTCTTGTCCACAAAAAACTATGACCTTTTATTAAACCGTTGGGCCCAACAAACCCTTCAAGAACACGTTAACTTTGGAGCCGGTGGAATGAAATATAGTCCTGGTGCGCCTCAGGAATCTCGGGATAAAATCAAAGAGGATTTTAGTTGGCGGATTACAGATGGCGGCCTTAAGTAATAAAGAAATCCCTAAAAACAACTTCAAAAACGCAACCTTGGGAAGAGCTTCGCAGCAATAGTTCCGCGTCGACTTTTTCCATCATCGTTCTTAAGATAGACAAACCAAGTCCAGTACCTCCCAGCTCCCGCTTCGTCGTATAAAAAGGTTGAAAGACTTTTTCAGCTTCCCCCTCAGGAATCCCAGGTCCATCATCTTTAAAGCTTAGGAGCAGGTTATTCTCCGCCCGAAAGATTTTAAATTCAATGTGTGTTGCGCCTGCTTGGTCCGCATTCATTAGTAAATTACTCAACAAAGCGTGTAAGAATTCTTTCGGAATCACGAGGTCAACTTCTAAGACCGCACTATCATAGCTTTCCCTTATTTCGATGTTCATCTTTTCTTTTAAAAGCTGAATCGAGGATTTGCATTCCTTCACCAGCCGAAAAGGATCAGCACTTCCAATATGCATGTCTGCCCTGGCAAGTTTTAGTAAACCTGTCAACAACTTCTGCATGCGATGGCTTTCGTCGTCGATCGTATTTAAAAAATCCTTTCGTTCTTCCTCATTCATCGTTGAATAATGGTCTTGTAATAATTCTACAGCGCCTCTTATCGAGGCAATGGGTGTTTTAAATTCATGCGATACGGTTCGCGCGAAATTGGAAATATATGAAGATCGTGCTTCTATTCTTCCGGCCATTTCAACCAAAGCGTCCGATAATTCTTCCACTTCAGTAGTCCGAGGATTAGTAATAGGACTTACCTTTTCGCCTGCGGCAATACGACGCATTTGTTTGATTAGGCGAACCATCGGACGCTGAATCGTCACTGCAGTTAGAATAGAAATGAGCAAGGCGACAATGATAATTAGCGAAAAGAATCCAATAAAAAGATTGCGATTCTTATAAAGCGCTTTCTGTAGACTAAGAGGAGTCCGCGAAAGAATCACGGCCCCTACAATTCTCTTTCCCTCAATGATCGGAATTCCAATAAAGACCCTAACTTTAGTTCGTCGCGAAATGGAATCCCAAGAGGGATCTGGACTATCCGAGATTCGTTGACGCAATACGCGCATGACCTCTCCATCCAAGGCTCGCTTCACTTCTTCTCGATGGTAAATTGACTGTCCAATCTCGCCTCGTGTGCTCGATACCACTACTCCTTCGGGATTAACCACACGTATACCCGATAGGGTAATTCGCTGGGTTTTTTTCATAAGAAAAATGAGTTCCTTACCCACGACAAAAGAGGCGTCATTTCTTTCTTTTTGCAAAGGAAGGGCCTCCGGCGCTGGGGGAAATATTTTCGCGTCGGTAAGCACTATTTCTGGATAGATAGGCGTCATCCCATCGATTTGAAGCTGTGACTCGGTGGTTAGAGGGCGACCGTAGGACGTGATTTCACCGCCTAATTCTTGCTCGAGTTTCTCCCGATACATCGCCTGAATTACCGCACCTTGCGCAATAAGAGATGATTCAGTTTGTCGAATAAGTTCGTTATCGTAGATCCGAAGCAGTCCAATCGCGACGAAAGGAAGGAGGAGCACCACCACATTGACGATAATTAAAATTGTTCTTAAACGTAAACGCATTTATTCACAACTTCCAAGCTTGTAGCCCAGACCATGTACGGTCTCGATCGGAGTTGCTCCTACCTCGGCGAGTTTTTTTCGAAG